>CM040244.1:143659730-143960962 GCA_022545495.1 Chrysanthemum lavandulifolium | reverse complement strand
TTAATACAAATAAGCCATAAAACGCTTATTTATATTTTACGATCTTCTAACGTTTTGTCGATAACAAACGTGAAATCATTTTAACGAAACAAATAAAATACGAATTGTTGGAGCCAATAGTTTTAACACACTTAACGCTTTTCACATAAAATACTAAAACAAGTATAAGTGATTTTATGATTTAGAATATATACGTACAACAACTAGTATTATATATCGCAAAATATATACACAACTAGTATATATTATATAAATGGGTAAAACTACAACCCATTGGAAAATATCCATAACCCATGGTATTGACCCATACTCATTTGACCAGTACATCGAGACCCACGAGATACATCAGATCAATAAGAAACCCATGGATCAACCCATAACCCATGACCCATGACCCATAACCAAAATACCCACGAGCAAGAGAGGCCCCATGGATCCCTAGCTTTACGCTAGACGGATCCCTCATGGGAGGGATCCACGGATCCGGGAATAGTAAGCATTTCTCCTCTATAAATAATGAAATATTTCTTCCTTTTGGTTTGCCACTTTACACATACTTTCCCCAAGTATTGTAACTCTCTAACCACCGATCCTAAGGGATCTTTCTATGTAGTTTGTCTTTTGTTTTGTGTGATTTCTAGGTTCCTCTTAAAGGCGAGATCACCACTTCAAGTCGAGCAAGCTCAAGTCCATGAGTTGTTATCGTCATCATCAAGACAACCGAGGTTCTCTTTGTTGATAGTTCTTTCTTCCTCCGTAGATGTGTTGTGTTGAAGACATTAGTGAAGGATGCCAAAAGAGTCAAGACGAAGCATTAGTGAAAGATGCTTAACGTCCGTGTCAAAAGCATTGTGAAGAACGCTAAAGGTGTCAAGACGAAGGCATTAGTGAAAGGAGCCAAGCGCTGTGTCAAAGGCGTTAGTGAAGGATGCCTAGAATCAAACTGCCGCATTAGGGAAGAATGCCTAGGTCGATAATCGATGAGGTGCATCATTATACATATAGTATTAGTTTATTTTCAAGGATGGTGATATCCTTGATGGTGTTGTAATAAGGTGGATCTCCTCGAGATTAGATGTTGTGTTGTGTTGGTTAGTAGTTCCTACATTATAATGGAACTAGGTACTTAGCCTAGACCGATAAAGGGTAGGCGACGCTCAGGCAAGTGGTTCATCTTGTGTGAAAGAACCCTTGGTTAGCCTAGTACCGAAAAAGAGTAGGCGACGCTGCGAAGGCTTCTCCGTCATAAGGAGATTGGTGTCGTAGTGATTATGAACTCTCGAGTAGGTAACCCTTGGGAGTAAAGTAGGCAAGGAAGGTGTCCTTGTAGCCGAACCACTATAAATACCGTGTCGTGGTTATGTGCGCTTTACCTTTATCTTTCATTACACGCTTATATATCTATCTATCATCGCCCAACATAAACAACCAAATAGATTAACATAAGTTGATCTAAATGTTTTAAAATGAAGTTTTAATTGGCAAAACTATTCAACCCCCCCTTTTAGTTTTCCACAATTGGCATCAGAGCTTCGTTACCAAGTTTCTTAAAGTATGTTGTACTTTAAAAATTTGATACGATCCGTGTATGTTTGAAAACTACAAAGCAGGATTTTTCAAGTCATGTTTAGAAAAAAAAAATCATTACAATGTTTATTGTTGGACAATGATAGAATGTTCTAACAATTTCCTTGTTAAGTATTCTCCACACTTGGATTTGGGCTTACCAAGAAGATCGTGAAGAAACTATCTAAATATTTCTTCTCGCAAAAAGAATGTTTAGCATTGTTCTTCTCATACATGAATCTGGAGATTCCAAGAAGACCACAAAGCATTTCATCTAAATACTTCTTTCTTAAAAAGAATATTTAGCAAATGTATGATCATTAATAATTTACTTTTATTGTTGTTTAAATCTTAGTTGCATAATTAATCTCTATTAGTAATTACTTAAGTAGTTATCTATATTAAAGTCATCATCAAGAATAGTATTCTTCGATTGATTTGTATAGACTACACAACTAACTCGTAATAATGATATCGTGGTTATTCGATAGCCTTAATCATTATCCATCACAAAAGAATTATTGACACTTCATCTATGTCAATAAATTTCCGTGTGAAATTTCTTATATTATGATAAAATAGGATTTTATCATAATCTTTGATAAACCTCCCAAGAATTGTGACTAATTCTTAAAAAGGGAACCATGTCAAATAGGATTAGTATTAAACCGTCAAAAACCCAAATCACATGTTATTGAGCTTAAACATCAAACTTCAGGAGTTTTAGAACTCCCAAACCAAAGCTATCAAGGAATGCTTGAGCTGATTTTTTGCTGTCATGCCGGATCCCTATGCTTACACTAGCCGGATCCCAAATGAGAGGGATCCGCGGGATCCGTGCAACGTAAGACAACATAAGTTATGAATGATCAATGTGGAAGTTCCACAACTACTTTCCTTCAAAGACTTCATGAACAAAACCCACCATTGTTCACGTGGAGCAATTTGATCATCTCTCTCAAGCATAACAATCACTTGTGTAGGTATAATCTTCACTACATTGTTAATTTAATTCCTTGATTCCTAGGATTACAATTTCTTCATTTTCAGAAGTTGGGTTCAAATGAGTTTATCATAATTTGTTACCACATTGTTTTCTAAGATAATCCAAATCAAAGAATTAACATTGTTAATACAAATTAAACTCATTTCTTGAATTCAATAAAAATGATTTGAGTAAAATTGTGATCAAACCTTTTAGGTTACTATTCACAATTAACACCACATTGTGGTTGTGTTGTTTAGGAACAATCATGCCAAGTAACCGAAAACAAGACTATCAAGATACCGCTCATTACATACCAATGTACCATAGGAAAGATGGACTTAGCCCGGAAGACAGGAAAGCCTTTAAAATGCTCGAAAAGATACTTTTTCACGAAGGTCGAGTAGTAGAACCATCATTTCTTGCTAACACCGACACAAGACAAGTTTTTGGGGCCATTGGCTTTGATTGTTTATTGGACATAAACTAACAAATTTGCCCGGATTTCGTACTCGAGTTCTACAAGACAATGAGGATAGTTAGAAATGATGATGGGTCCATCTCAATTGTCTTCATCATAAATGAGAATGAGTACACTTTTTCGCTTGTGGAGTTTGGAAGAATAGTAGGGGTTCCATATCAAGGTGTTTGCATGTATTCTAATGAGTGGTCTTTGGAAGAGTTACACGCTATGGTTGATCATCATGAAATCTATAACATGTTAATCCCGGAAGCAACCACGGTGAGGGACACTGTGTTCATGCCAAGAGCATCCTTTCAAGGGTCACAAGGAATTCAAAAGTGATCTATAGGGATCCTTTCCAAATGGAGCTCTCCGAGATGTACGCATTGTATAGGAAATTGGAAAATGTGGTAAGGGAGAATGTGTTGTGCCTAGTAGGAAACAAGGATCACCCCAACGCATGTCTAAGTTTCATGATCTATTGCCTAGTGACCGAGACCGCTTCAACCTTGCTTACTACATGATTAAGAGAATGGAAAGTGTAAGAAGCATGGACAAAATGGTGCTCCCACGCAATGCTCCTAACCAGTCTTGCTAAATTCATCTTTGCATTAGATCCTTCTCCCAATCCTATGATCATAGCTTTTGCAACAAAGTTATGGTATCATTGACCGAGGTAGAACTACAAGGTTTATGGTGGAAGGCAAAAGGCCTCACCCACCCACGGATTCCTGATGAAAGGAGAGGCAAAGAGAAGGAGAAGGTAGTAGCAACCCACCTGAATACCGATCTCGACCCTTGGATTACATCAACCAATTCCGGACATTCCTAGCCCATCACCCGAATGGCAACAAACCAAGGGAATCTTCAGTGCTTCGCCAACTTGAAGAAAAGAAGTAGAGATGGTATGATAAAGAGTGGATGAGGAGTGAAGACGGAAGTGGTGAAGGGTAAGGTAAGGTCATAGGACCTTAATTTGTGAAAACAATTTGAAACAATGGGTTGTAACTTCTAAACAAATACTTATGTAGTGTAGGATGTAGTATGTAGCTATTGCCATAACTTGGCATTGAATAACCTTAACTTAGGAACGTGTAGGATGAGATTTTATGACTTCTTCAAGTAGTCGTCGTCACTCATCTTTAGGTACTTTAGTCCCCCCACATGTGCTATGCATTATACCTGATGTATATTTGCATTTAGTCTTTGTAGAAACAACTAGGAGAAACGCTTTGCTATGAGCAAAATTTCACTTTTCCGGAAGCCTTCGATCTGCAGAGGCGGATCCCAAAGAATATAACTAGTCGGATGCCTCCTGAAGGGAACCGTGGGATCCGTGACTACCGGATGAGCAATACAGACTTGCTTACATCAAAATAACTCACTAGATCACCTCACACTAGTCAAACATAAGATATTAGAGCCAACTAAGTCTTCCTCAAACATTTGAAAGCCTCACACTCACCCATGGCTTACCTAGGATATATTTCAAAGTGTTTTTTTTATCAACTCATCAAAACTCACCATATTTCCGCTCCAACGCTCACACATTATTTATCACATCTCATAACACTTAGTTTGATATATCCATAAATTTTAGCAAATTGGCTTTAATCACCTTTGACTAAAAATTAGGCTCAAAACTAGTTTTTCATTTTTCTTTATTTTTTAAGATTTTAGTAAATTTTTCTTGAGGCATCATCTGACTTCTAGGACTAAATTCCACCATCTTTTCATCTCAATACAAATGGTATCTTTCTCAAGCACTTAGTTAGACTACCTAAAGTATACTTTCCTACCCAAAACCATCATTAAGCACCAATCACCCCTTATGGTTGAACATTTAAGACATCCACCACTCAAGACTTCCAAATTAAGTCAAAACCTCGAGATACATAGGTACTAGACCTTTCAAAAAGCATAATTATTTCACCTAGAATCATCCGATAGACGGATCCTCGTTTATAACCAACGGATCCCTGTAAGAGGATCCGTGGTCAGAGAAAGCTTAAATCGACTTCCTCTTCAATTTTAAGCCACCTTTGGTTATCTAACCACTTTTAGCTTTCATTTATTATCTCCCTAGAGCGATCAATATCTTAAGTGCATGCTTAATCCTCTTAATGGCCAAGAATTAAATTCCCTAATTCAAATTACCCTTTATAAACCAAACACTCTTAAGGTTAAGGCATCACTCCCACCTAGCTTTCAAATATCAGCAACTACAAGCTCATATAGCATCCTTATCATCACCATGACCAAAGCTCTTAGCAACAACTCCTCAACCAAAGGCTCATCCAAAAGAAAGGGTCATATGATCCATGAAATTTCATCCACCAAATCATCTCCCATAAGTGATAACAATGCTAGAATCCTACCTCAACAAACTCATGCAACAATTGCTAAGAGAACCGCAAGGATTAGCATCAAACCTTTTGGGCTAGAAAAAGGGTCATCTAGCTCAAAACCAAACATAGCTAGTTCTAGCAAGCCGTCTAAGTCCTCATTCCTTGAGCATAGATTTAACGAGCCTCTTCCTCACCCAAATCTCTATTCATTAGAGCATTCACCACCAAGAACCTCCCACTCACCAACTTTCTCGTTAAATAGGGAACCACCCACAACACCGAATAGTCCATCATTGGAAACAAGGAATAATCATGGACATGATCATATGGAGGAATTTCCACTACCACCACCCTCACCTTTAGTAAAACCTCATCCCACACCTCAAAATGAAACCCCACAATCATTCAAGAGCCTCCTCAAAACATCCATTTTCCTCTGGTTCCCAATCAAGAAAATAATTGCCCAAATTTTCTAAACACCCAAGGACTTGTTCAAGAAGTACGAAATGAGTTACATTTCATGTTTAATCATCTTCTTGAAATATTGGACCAAATCAACAAGTCTACTCATCCTTAGACTCGAGCACTTTGTTGCAATCTAGGCTTTAGTAACTTATTAGTAGAAAATGAATGGCTAAATTATTCTCTTAGTTTTAGAGATTTGTTGATTGTCTCGTTGTTTTATTGAATGATAACTTTTTTGCCATATTTATCTGAGTATATGTTTATTGTTTGTATAAATATCTCATTTTCATATTCAGCATTGTTTGGTATAACACCTTTGCTGAATCATCTGTCACCAGACAGACGGATCCCTGGAAAATGCCTAGACGGATCCCTCCATGTAGGGAACCGTGGGATTCGTGGTACAGAAGAAAAATTTTCTACTAACTTGAGTCTTATTTGTAGGAAATTATGCACTATACTCTTGTTTTCTAACCTCTATTTTGTAGATTTTCAAAATACACATGAAGAACTTGACACTCTAAGCTAGGGAGCTTTGTGTCAAACCATACATTGCAAAACCATTTGCAACTTAATCCTTATTTGGATTACACTTCATGACACCCCATTGCAACATTGCAATCTTCATGGGAGCATTTTAATCACAAGGATTTAAACCATTTGCAAACAAAATTGCAATTCGTTAGCTTGTTAGTTTATATTTACTTGACGCCTCACAAAGGGATGGACTCGTCGGGGGGTTAAGAAGAGAACCATTCCCGTCACTTGCTCTCTTTATATTTTTTTCTTTTTACATGTTTTTCTTAAAATAATGTATTAGTTTCTTTTCGGCGCTTTTTGTTTCGACAAAAAGGGGAGAAGAGAGTAAAACTCAATTCGAACTTTTACGAATTTTAGTTTTTCCTTAAAATAATTTTATGTTTTGTCATCAACCAAAAGGGGGAGATTGTTAATACAAATAAGCCATAAAAAATTTTATTTATATTTTACGATCTTCTAATGTTTTGTCGATAACAAATGTAAAATCATTTTAACGAAACAAATAAAATACGTAATTGTTTGAGCCAATAGTTTTCTAACACACTTAACGTTTTTCACATAAAACAGTAAAACAAGTATAAGTGATTTTATGATTTAGTAATATATATGTACAACAACTAGTGTTTACATATTGGGCAAAATATATACACAACTAGTATATATTATATAAATGGGTAAAAACTACAACCCATGGCAAATATCCATAACCCATGGTATTGACCCATACCCATTTGACTAGGTACATTGCACTCATGAGATACATTGTATCTAATAAGAAACCCATGGATCAACCCATAACCCATGACCCATAACAAAAATACCCATGGGCAAAGAGGAGTGTCCCACGGATCACTAGCTTTTTACGCCAGGCGCATCCTCATGGGAGGGATCCGTGGGATCCGGAACAAGAAGCATTTCTCCTCTATAAATAGTGAGCCATTTCTTCCTTTTGGTTTGCCACTCTTACATACTTTCCCCAAGTATTGTAACTCTCTAACCACTGATCCTAAGGGATCTTTCTATGTAGTTTGTCTTTTGTTTTTGTGTGATTCTCTAGGTTCCTCTTAAAGGCGAGATCACCACTTGAAGTCGAGCAAGCTCAAGTCCATGAGTTGCCATAAGCCGTCATCATCAAGACAATCGAGGTTCTCTTGTTGATAGTTCTTTCTTCCTCCATAGATGTGTTGTGTTGAAGGCATTAGTGAAGGATCTTTGAAAGAGTCAAGGCGAAGCATTAGTGAAAGATGCTTAACGTCCGTGTCAAAAGCATTAGTGAAGAATGCTAAAGGTGTCAAGACGAAGGCATTAGTGAAAGGTGCCAAGCGTTGTGTCAAAGGCATTAGTGAAGGATGCCTAGGAATCAAATGAAGTGGCATTAGGGATGTTAGCCTTGATAATAATTAATAGATGTGATGGTCATTCACGTTTAGGAACTTTGTAACGTGTGTTAGATATCGTATTAGAATAGTCAACGGGCTTGTGGATTGGGCTAAGCTAAAGGGCTAATAGCTATGTTAAGCTAGCCTTATGTAAGTTATTGTCCATTCCAAGTCCAATCCAAGCCCAAGCCCAAGCCCAAGCCCAAGCCCAAGCCCATGGGGCGTTTAGTCTAGGAGTATAAATACCCCTCAAATGGTCATTTGAGGGTGAGTGCTTGAGTGTGTTTTGTGTGTGTTTTTCTTTCAAGTAATACAAGTTTTCTCTTCATCTTTTTCTCTCTAACATACACGACATATCATACATTCAAGTCACCACTTTCCTTTCTTCTTCTTAATCTTTACGCATATCTTGTGTTTGGGTTTTACGTGTGTTCATCTTGTGGTAACGTGGGTATACGCGTAAGGTTGATGTAAAAACAAGGTCCTACAATTGGTATCAATCGCCTAACAATGGTTTAGGAGTGTTGTGTTACGTTTTTTGTTCAAACTTTACACAAAAGGTTGCGTTTTTTATTTAAAACCGTGAGTTTTTGGCATAAAGTTTTGATTTTTACGTGGTTTTAAGGTTAAAGTTGTAGTTTTTATTGATATATAAGTGTTTTGGAAGAAGTTTGTGCAAAAGAAATTGTTTGAAAACGTGTTTTTGGGTGAAAAATTCGTGATTTTGCAAAAACTGGGCTATTTTACGCGTAAGGTTGCAAGTACAAAAAAGTCAAAACCCTCTTTTTACGCGTAAGAAAAAGTCAAAACCTACTTTTCCTACGCGTAAGAATTGAAGTTTACGCATAAGTGTAGGATCGAAATATTATTGTGTCTGATGATTCGGATGGTCTTGGATGATCAAAATACATGTTAGACATTTTAGAGAGAAAGTAGAGAGGAGTTTTTGGTAGAGAGTTGTAGCACAAATAAAATGTTAGATTGAATGAGAGCTCTACACCCTTCCATGGATGGAAGGGTATTTATACTACAAACATAACGAGCTCCTATCTACCTGTGGATCGGTATACACCGGGTAAAGACCGTCCTTCTTCCACGGTGTTACTCTAAACTATTCTACGCCATCTTGACTAACTAATTAACTACATAATAACGTAAATAACTACAAGTCTATGAGCTAACATATGCTAAACCATAATTGGGGTGACCGACACTTTAACATGGAATTTCCAATTCCTAACAATCTCCCCAAGGAGGTCACCCCATTAAATACATTTGCATCCTAGCATTCTTTCTTTGTCTTTAGTTCTCGAGCTCAGACTTTAATTCTTCAAATTCCGCAATCTTTGTGCATTAGTAGCGATTCATTAAAGTCCGATAGTTTTGTACTTTGGTGGAGGTCTTTGAACCGATCCACATCTTTGATGATCTTCGAGCTTTCATTGAGATCATCACCACGTGAAATCTCTAGATCACCCTTTGTTGTGTTGCCTTCATGTGATGTTGTGACTTTCGGACCGACGTGCTCACACTTTTGAATCATGACATCTTTCCATCGAGTAGCGAAAGCTTTATCGGTTCATGATATTCGCAGATGGCGAAAGCGTAAGCATAGTATAAAAATATTAGAACCGAGGTTATGTAGATATGCACCGGTCATGATTTCTTCAATTAAGTGTGGATCTCGTGTGAGCATGCGACTTTGGATTGACTTCAATTCGATCACCAACCGTCCAAATGTACCGCAAACAACGATTAGCAATAAATCACACGAAAGTGTCTTTGATCACTTTCGTTGAATTGAGGTACACGCCCACGGTTCCCGTTGATCAAGACAAGCAATCGCCGTGATCGGTATAATTAGAAGAATCTCCTTGACAGGTTTCACAACGCTCTAGTTGTTCTCAAACCGAACGTCTCAAAGAAGACAACACGGAGTGAGTGAACCAAATGAATTGAGATTCACCGATTGATGAAAAATTGATTTGAAAACAATCGCGTATTGCTTAGAAGAAAGAGTTTTGCAATACGACGAAGGTTTTATGAGAAAGATCAATTTTCAATCAAAAATACTTTTTGAATTTGAAAAGAGTACACATTCGATGTGCTAGATAAAAGAAGAGATTCGCACATCGAACGGTTTTTTCAAAAGTATTTTTTCAATCAGAGATACTTTTTGAATTTGAAATATGAATACACATTCGATGTTCTAGAGAAAAGAAGATTTGCACATCGAACGGGTTTTCCAAAAGTATTCGTCAATTCATTTCTTGGACCAAGGTTGATTCAAGAATGAATCTCCCCATTATTTCTATCCAGTTGTCACAAGCTTGATCGTTTGAAAAGATCTCACATGTCACCCACCAAGAGCTTGTTTGATGGTGGCTCTAGAAGGATTTCCATCTTCATCGTGAATACTTTTACATATCACTCGGATGTTCGGCAATACCACAAGGATAATGCGAGGACTCTCAATATATACTTAATTTCCACATTGTGTGAAACGACCAAGTCATCATTAATTTTGTGTCCTAACGAGATATTGTGGATGATCTCTTGGCTCTAGACTCAATCGTGCATATTTGGTTCCTATGCGGAGACTAGGGAGAGGGTCTCTTCTTCAATATCAACAATCTCTAAGAGAAAGTCGATAGATTATGTCGGTTCCCGTGAGAATGAAACAAGCCCTTTTAAGAGGAACTTGAGTAGCTTGGGAAGTTTAGTGCGGTGCGTCACTATGTCCATGACGTCTTGTCTTCAATACAAGTGTTACCTTAGTAAACACCAAGTAGCATATGTATTGAACCCGGTTTACGCCCTAAGGTTGAATTATTGGAGGGCTATTTCTTTTCACCCTTTCACATTTAATTCTTTTCATTCTTCAACCCCGGTGCTTACCGAGACTTCATAACTAGAACCTTGTTGGGTTTATTCAGCCCAGCTCGGCCTCATCCGCACTCTTCCCATTTCTCACTTGTCTCCTTTTTCATCATACCTAAGGACTTTACACTATCTAGTGGATTGTCCTGGTAGATCCCTCCGGCTCGGCAGATCGTGGGACGAATACCTAACCTAACCATCCTTATAACACCATGCATAAAGTAAATTGGTCGGTCTTTTGGTATTGTTCTTTCCTTCATGAAACCAATTGAAAAAATCATTTGGAAAATCAATCAAGGTACTTGTGATATAAAATCAAAACATTTTGTACCTTAATTGTTTTTGATCATTTAGAAATGCTCCCCCTCAACATGTGCATATCATTTGAAATTATTTAGCACATGGAGGCAAGAGATCTTTGAAATCTTTTCTTGATCACAATTTCCTTAGGAAAAGCCTTTTGATTTTCTTGGTAAATTCTCCCCCTCAATATGTGCGTTGGATATTTGAAAATCATTTTGCGCATAGAGGCAAGAGTTCTTTTTGAAGTACTTTTCACGATCGCCAATATAAACCATTTAAAACTCAATCAGGGTACTTTATGTTAAAACATAAAAGCATTTGCACCTTAATAGTTTATTTTCTTTTGAAATTCTCCCCCTCAATATGTGCTTCGAGATATGAAAGCGTTTAACACATATGAGAGAGCAGCCTGCACACTTGAATCAAACAATCACCTTTTTATCAAATTTCATTATTAAATCACAAATTCTCCCCCGATCAAAAATATCAAACCCTTTGAGATTTTGGATCCCAAGTGATTTAATAAGGTTTAGAAAACATGGGAGAATATGTGCCTGATTTAAAAACTCATCTTGTTTTTGACTAAATGCTCCTCCTCAATCATGTGCATCATATATTGAAATCGTTTGGCACATGGAGGCAGGAGTGCCTTTAAAGGACTAAAACATATTTGAGATTTAAATCACAATCTCTCCCCCGATCAAAAATTTCAAACCATTTGAGATTTGTGGTCCCGATTGATTTAAATCTTTTAGAAAATTTTGGGGAAAGACGTGGCAAGATTTAATTTTGAAAAATGATAGATAAGGAACAGATTTAGACATTAAAAATTGTTAGTGTCAGGTATGATAGTTTTTAAGAGATCTTTAAGTAAAATAAAACAATTTCACAGTCAAACAAGAACAGAAAAAATTTCATTTTGAAAGATCTTGATACTTAAAGAAAAATCATACCATGACATAACATTAAATCTTTAGATCACCACTTATTATTGTACAATCCGGACTTTTATGAAGAAATATCGTTTTGAAAATATTTTATTTTAAATCACTCTCCCCTCAATCGATGATGATGAGTCGTTGATTGAGTGACTTAGTTTTGATAAAAATGAAGTCCGTGATTTTCAAAATTAAGTCCAATTTATTTTCAAAACAAATATTTTCCATTTTTCAAAACAATATTAGTTAAAAATTGTTTAAAGAAAATGGTATAATCACAATTATCCTGCACAAAGATACGTTAGGTGGTTGAGAAGCTTCTGTTTTTGCTGTAGGGCTTGGAAGAAAAACCGTCTGCTGATGCAGTGAGACTTCTTACGTTGCAATTTTATTGCCAACTGAGGTCAAATTAAGCTCCGTTTCTTCATTTGTCAACACAAGATATAGTTACCCTTTCCTTTCGGCATCCAATCATCTTCAATTGTGGGATCCGGATCGGGAACATTCTTATATACCAAAATACCTGCATACGTTAGTAAACACACATACAGATATATGGTAATTGACATCACCCAAACAGCAATCGACTAATAAAAGTCAATTCAACATATCAATCAGATCATTCAAATGTATGGGAATAATGTGTTTATCAAACTCTAATCATCTAATCCTAACAATCATATCCTAGGCACCTAGTCCTTCAACATAGGTTAACATCATTTATAATTAAGCACATTAGGATAATTAGATAAGTCCGATAGATGATATAAATTTGAAAACTGTTAGGTCACTAAGTTTACAACACAAGCACAATAGAAGAGATAGAGAGAGAATCGATGAACAAACCACACAAACACTACGCACGTATGAATAAAGAAGAGTTATGCGTGAGTAATGAAAGAGTGAATTGAACAACCAACCTTCTAAGGAAGGTTTACATGTGTTTATATAGGGAAGGAACTAGGGCAACATCCAAGTTCCTTCCTTTCCTATATGGGCTTGGGCCTAGGCTTATGGGCCTTGTACATAAGCCCAAGGCTAATTACTAACATAAAGGCCATATTAAGCTAACTATTACATATGAATTACTAACACTTGAATTAAGGTTTGGAGTGATTCCAACAATCTCCCTTCAAGTGCTAGTGATGAATGAAATGAGTGTTAACGTTGTAGGTCTTGATGTAATAGTAGCTTTGACGTCTTCGACATTCTTCTTTCTTGAGAAGAGATGTCTTGATTCGAACAATCTCCCTGTAGAGAAATTGTTTCCTTTGAAGTATTCTTCGTTGACGCCTTCATTTTCTTTGTTCTTTTGTTCTTTGTTCTTTGAAAGTGATAGTATGGTGTGGTAATCAGATCGTCCGTCACGCTCCAAAGGTCTCCACGTATTTCTCCAACATGCTCACACGCCTTTAACGTTGGATTACATTGATGAAGTTTTATAAGTCTTTAAACTTTGTAGATTGTTTGTTGTAGAATCATTATGACTTTGTGTTGCCTTTGATTGTGAGATAACTTCCATAAGTGATGTTGTTGGTATGAGCATGTGGAGAATCTGCACGATCATTCCGCCCGTAGCTTCCATAAGAAGTAAACATAAGAAAGGTTAGTAATAAGCGGATTCCGACTTACAAGTTTGAACTCGAGAGTGTTAACAAAGATAGTGTGAAAACACAACTCTAATTCTCACAAAGGCCATTCTCGAACCGGAGTCCCACACGTGAGATAACGCGATGTACCAAAGTACACCCACGATTCGGATGAGTCACCGAGGTACATCAAGCATCACCTCATGACAGAGACCGTTTGAGACTACTAAGCGTAATCCACGGGAGTTACCAAGCGACCTGTCAAGGTCGTTTGATGTTGACCCCGCAGAGTTTCCATTCAATCACCGAGGATCACAATAGTGAACCTCTCATAAATGTTCTCGTGATTGCTAGGATCTGTAGGACTCGATAACGCATACCATCGTTGTTCTTATTGTTGAACAACAAGTGATGAAATGTCAAGTGTACCTAAGAGATCTTTTGATGAATCTCGTGGCTCTAGACTCAATAGTGCTTTGGTTTTCCGAGCGGAGACTAGGAGAGGGTCTCCTTCTTCAATACCAACGATCTCTAAGAGAAAGCCGATAGTTTACGTAGGGTTCCTGTGAGAATGAAACAAGCTCATTGGGAGAAACTTGAGTGGCTAAGAAGGTTTAGTGACACGCCACGGGTCCATGACGACTTTTAATCTTCAATACGGTGTCATCAAGTGACAACCAAGAGTATATGAATTGAACCCTTGTCGCCCTAAGTTGAATAACTGAGGGCTATTTCTTTTCACCCTTTTCTTTGCATTTCTTTTAATTCTTCAACTCCTTCTTTCTCCGATTCTCATTTTCTCCTTTTTATAATCATACCTAAGGACTTCTAAATTCTAACTATTTGTAGTGTCTTTGGGTAGATCCCTCCGGCTCAAGCGGATCATAGGACTGTTATTCCTAACCTTAATCACCTTATAACCCATTGCCATAAAACCATTTTCATGAAAATCTCTCAAAGCGTTTGTGAATGAAAACATGTTTGAACACTTCAAGAGTTTTATATTTTCGAAATACTCCCCTCAAGCATGTGCTTAAGAGTTTTGATGTAAATCTACACGGTGAGGAAAGAGCGCATTTTTTGAATTGATCGACTCAAGATAAACAATTCCCAGGGACACGGTTACGTTGCATAGTTAAAGAGTTACATTGTCGCTTTTAGGTGACAACTAGCTCTAATAACTACCTTGAAGGTGTGGACAAACCTCGAAAGGTTGTCAAACCCACAAAGTTCATGTCTATCAAGAGCTTCTAATAGGTACAATTTACTTGGATAAGTCTTGGAAGACAAATCTTTTCAATGTATGACTGTTCAGTTCCCGTCAATTCATAGGTTGAAGTCTTTTCACACGAGGATTCATTAGCAAAAACACAACATATTTCTTATCACATAATTTTCTCCCCCTAAAAAATGGCATATAAATGTTATTTTTGATAACGTTTTGATAATAAATATGACCATTTTGAGTTTTGTGGGAATATTATCCAAAGAAAATTTTTGTGAACAAAGTTTTTAAGTCAAATACTCCCCCTCAACAAGTAATACTAACTTTTGAGGTTTTGAAAACGTGGGAAGTACTTGTTCTTTTGAGTAAAGCCTTGAAAATGAAAGGTTTGATAGGTTTTACTCAAAAGTAAGAAGCTCCTTTTATAGGATTGTGGCAATCAAGCGCACTACGTGGTCCTTTCATTACAAAAACGGGTTGTACATCGTTATTTGTGCACAAGCCATTGTCGATAATCAAACAAACAAAATCACAATCAAGAGAGTACCCAATGATTACAGACGATCGCCTACTTTTCGAGGACGTTGGTTAGTTAGAATCGAAAGTTTGGTCATCCTCCCACATAGCTCTCCAACCGTTGAATCGATCCCGATGAATCAAATATTCATCAATCTTAGTGATAAATCAACGAACATCCTTGCGATCCTTTGAATTCCATCTCTTCGTCTGAATTATACCCAACTCAATGTCCTTCAATCGATATGCCAATCCATCTCGAACCATCTCCAGGGTGGCATCATAGAACTTAGTGAATTTCATCGAAAGCCATGAAGCAAATATGATGATTTTCACTTAGGTAGACAAACCCAAACTTTTGTTTATGAACGATTTTGTACTGAGGTTCTTGATTGATTTCGATGAAGTGTAGAATTTAGGTAAGATTCGACCCCGAGGTGGAGAACTTCAACACGCTCTTTGATTTGAAGCGTATGAAAACAAGGAGTGCAGAATGTACTTGATCTAAATTTCGTTGAGGTTCGGTTGGGGCTCGATATGTCGTGATCCTCACCACCGTATGTAAAGTGATCAACGGTTTTCTCCATTGGTGGTGTGGTTTCAATCCTTGGTTGATCGATGATGGGTGGTGTGTAGCTTGTTGTGTAGTGGTGATAACCGCTTAACCATTTGTCGAATCATTGGATGGAGTTGCTTTCTTAATGATTTTGTTGTTGACTTAGTTGTTTCTTTTGTTGATGGAGGTGATGATTTATATGATGATTTGGGTTTAGTGGAAGTGTCAAAAATGGTTCGTAAGACCGTTGAGGTATGTGTGTTGGATTGTCAACTATGTAGTTGTTTGATTCCTTCTTAAACTTTTTCTTCTCACTCTAGCGACTTCTTTTGCCTCTTTTCGAATCATTTCCTCTTCACCGCCAAATTATCATCATCGTGACTCTTTCATCCTTATCATGATCGTAATCTCCTTCGTCATATATTTCCCCATCTTCACCATGCTTTTCTTCTTGCGGTTGTTTAAGTTGTTGTTGTGTTTGCTTTATTTCAACAGTAGTAGTGACAAGTGACACCGATCCTTACCGGGTTGATTAACCGGATTGGATGGGGTAAGAGATGTTTGCAATGGATCTTCCATAAGTGGAGGACTATCGCTTGACCCTCCCGACCGGGTTGATTAACCGAAAGGTTGAAGCATGGTATTCCATCCTTTTCCGCTTTAATGTCTTATGAAATTTTATTTCCACTTCCATTGAATCATACTCATCATAAGGATGACATAGTGAGCATGAATTTGAATAGATGTTGCGAAGGATGTCCAAACAATTTCGCAAGATGATTATGAACATATGAAGTTGTTGAAGATGACACGGAGATTGTTCTTGCCAATTGTTTTGTTGTATCCCATTGGAATGTGTTTGCCATCAAGAGCTCATTGGGCATTGACGATTGCTTGATTTGCGTACCATTTTGTGATCTCGAAGACATTAGACAAAAAGACAGACATATGGAATCACAATGTGTTTGTTTTAGTCTGATTTATTATCTAATTCCTTGTTTGATGGTAACATGTTTATGTTAGTTACAAGTCCTAAGTCACATTATTCCAATTGAAGTTGATGTGATAAATTACGTGAACATGTTAATTTTGAAATTTCAAAGTCCAAATTTTCACTTAACACACAACATATTAACTTTTGTAAGCATATACGAAACATCAGGTATTTGTGACTTATGCGTAACATTTAACAAGTAACCTATGCGTAATAGGCCAAAGTGTAGTGAACAGTGGGTTATGAGTAACAAGGATCCTTATGCGTAAGAAAGGAGCTTATGCGTAGGAGTAAGCTAAAGCTTAAGACCAAGCTTATGCGTAAAAGTTTCACGCGTAAGACAAGTTCAAAGGCTTTAAGCTTACGCGTAGAATAAGCAAGATGTTACGCGTAAAGTTTACTCATAAGAGTAAAGCTTATGCGTAGCAAGCCTTGTTTACGAATATCTTTCCAAGATACGCTTAATCCACTATAGACCTCTTATGCGTAAGAGTTACGCTGAAGATTTCTCTTAGCGCTACCTTTACGCATAAAATATTCTTTAAGCTTAAAGGTTTGAACACTTAAAGATTCCGACATTACGAATAATTATCCCGTTAACTATAAACATGAAAACTTGATTGCAGTTAATTCCAAACATCTTTTAGATCACAAAACAAGCATAAGAACATATCGATACACACGAAAGACTTAGGCGTAAAATTACTTAAACCCTAAACCCTTAATCTACGTGTAAGGGATATAGCTACACAAATCAAACAAGAATGTTTCGGAGTGTCCTAGATATCATATGAGTGCAATGGAACAAGATTTAACACATTTCCACCACTTAAATCGAAGATTTATGGTAGATTGTTAGAATTAGAAATTCTAGGTATTAAAGAGTCGGTCACCTCAAGTATATGTAATCGTTAGAAAGCTCAGAGTCGTAGTTCTTTTAAGTTAAGTAGTATTTAGTTAAGTAACACCGTGGAGGACGGACGGGTCTTTACCCACCGTATGCCCGATCCATGCCCGTTGTGTGGCGATTTATGTAAGACTATAAATACTCTCTACCTTCCAAGGTAGAGTTGAGCTCATAATAATATCTTTCACTTTCTCTCACTAAGTTCCCTAAACCTCTAACTTTCTCTCTAGAATTCCATCTATACGCCACTTTGTGTTATGGTTTGATGTGTATGTGAAAACTAATATCCTACAATTGGTATCAAGAGCCATGGTTAGATCATATCTTGCACATCTTTGATTTCTAGTGGTTTTAGGTGGTTTTGAGTTTGAAAAGTTTAGTGGTTTTTGCATCATTTGGTTGATTTCTCGTGTTAAAGTTTGGATTTTGTTAGTACTTTTATGTTTAGAATCATCACAAGTGTGTAGGTTTTCATTTGGTAAGCTTAAATCATCTTGGTTGGGTTGTTTTGGATTGAAAAGTGATGTTTATGTGGTTTTTCATGCTAGCGACTTAACTCACGAATTAGTTTCTTCAGAGCGACTTGCTTTACAAATTTGTAGCGAGTTACGCTTTAAACCTAGCGACTTAGATCTAGCGATTTACAAGACAAGTAGTGGACTCTCCACCACGGTAGCGACTTGGTGATAGCGACTTGGTCCAGAGCGAGTTGCTCTTTAGCGACTTGTATCTTTAGCGACTGAGTAGATGTAATCACGCCAAAATTTCGCTAGCGACTGAGGCTTAGCGAGTTACTATTTAGCGACTTGCATTTGTCTAGCGACTTGGGACTCTAGCGACTTAGTGGTGTAGCGAATTAAGTGTTAGCGACTTAGTGCATTATCTTCTAGCGACTTGAGTGATTGTTTACGGTTTTCTCTTGATTTAGTAAAATCCCGTGAAAGAATCTATTTCCGGTTTAATAATAGAGTTATAAAATCCGTATAATCATAACATGTCTACCAACGCTCCTACTATCATCTCCATCGCTGTCGAGGATGTTCAAGCGGTGGCTCGGATACTCGCCCACCCATGCTTGACAGAATCGACTACGATTCTTGGGCTCAACGAATCGATTATATTGCCTTGAAAGGAAAATGGTGTCAACATTCTCAAATCCATTGATGAAGGACCATATCGAGTTGAGACGACTAGAGACATACTTGATACTAATGAAGATGGTACTCTGCTATTTACGGAATGGATGGACCTAAGATGTATGATGAGCTTGATGATAAGGATAAAAGAGATTCGATGCGATATCGTGGCTTCAAACATTGTTCTTCAAGGTCTTCCTAAAGACATCTACAAGTCGATCAATCATAACACCGATGCAAAGGCGGTTTGGGATAATGTTAAGATGCTTCTCTCGTGTTCGTAATTAACTATGGAAGACAGAGAATCCCAACTCTATGACTAATTTGAGCACTTCAAGATGAAACCAGATGAGAATGTCTATGAGTACTATGTGAGATTTCATAAGTTAGTGAATGACATGAGGAACATCGAATGACTATGCCTAATATTCATTGAACTCAAAATTTGTGAACAACATGAATCCCGAATGGCACAAGTTTGTCACCTGTGAAGCTCACTAAAGGATTGAAGAATACAAACTATGAGCAACTCTATGCCTTCCTTCTTTAGAATGAGAGACATGCTATGTTTGAAAAATTGATTCTCAATCGGTTCAAAACCAACTGTGGTGAGACAAGCCGCCTAATGACTCAACAAATTTTCTACTCAAACATCGGAATCATAACCAAAGCATCACAAGTCATACCCTTGGGTAATGGTAATCACAAACTCATTCCCGATCCTATGTTCAAACAAGTCGATGCCGATGCACACGCTGGTAACTTCATTAATCAACTAGCTCTTCTCATTAGTCAAAACATGAATTCTCTCCCACAAACCAACAACAACCTCGAATAAAGATCTAACCCACACAATCAAGCCACTTTAAAGATGGAAGGATCGTGGTGCAACCAGCTCAGAAAGACAAGATGATCGGGGAAGAGGTGGAGTCGGAGAGGTTATGTTGGCAACGTAATCGAGGAAGGAATGGTAACCAAGGTCAAGCTAAGCCAATCAAATGTTATAACCGTGGTGGTGAGGACACATTGCAAGAACCGCACATCTCCAAAGCGCCCATGAATGCTAATTACTTCAGAGATAAGATGTCGCTGGCACAAGCTCGTGACAATGGTGCCGCTTTGGATGAACAGAATTGTCGCTTTCTGCCGAGGCAATGCCAAGACCTATGATGCGATGTGGATGAGCACCTTATTCGTGAGATAGGTCACAATCATCGAATGCCTTTCAAGTCACCGACCGTGATGCATACGACTGATGTGGATGATGGACCTACTCAGACACACAATTTTTATGGCTAGCATTTCTCCAATGGTTTCTCCCAAGGTCTCTTCTTCACCACTAGTCGGCCCATCCCATGACAAGCTCATCTCGAGGTATTAAAACTATACGATGATGTCGATGTACAACAGATGCATGACAAAGTACAATCAATCAAACTATTGAATCAAATATTGAAAATATGGGTAATATCGATATTGTTCCATATGATCAATATGTGAAACAAAGTGAAAGTGAAGTTGTACCAAGTGATGCATCTTCGCATCAACAATGACTATGTTTTGATGAATACACCGCATGTGCCCCCGATGATTTCGTAATTTCGAACTAAATGCCTATAAAGAACGTGTTGCTATTTATGAACAACGGCTAAATTTGAGTTGACCACTCGTGAGCAGGAAATGGATGACCAAGTGCGTGCAAGAATTAGAAAAAGTAAGTTTAGAGAAGAAGTATTGAAACAAGAATTAAATTCCTTGCAAGAAAACTTTCTAAAACAATTAAGCAAAACAAGAACTTCAAGAAAATGTGAAAATGCTTACAAGAATTTAATGCAAAGGAATCAAAACTCTTGAGAGATTTTCTAATCAAAACTTTGAAAACAAACTTGAAAACAAGTTGTACATACAAGGAAAAACCATTCGATCGCTCACATGGTCACTAAACATCGAGTCTTAAGCAATAAGCATAGCATTCCCTTATTGAGGAACCAAATCCAGAGGTAATTAAAAGGCTAGAAATGCTCATAAGGTGCTTTATGATGGTAATGAAATCCTTAAGCCTAGACAGAAACCTAGTTGTGTTGAATGCACCGAGGAAGATAAGAAATCAAATGAAATCACTAGGAAAAGATGAATAAGAAACAAATGATCCTAAATGCAAAGAAAAAAATAATTATCACCCTCATGACTACAAGAAGGAAAACCGATTTCCTTGAACAAGTTTAAGCCTCGACATTGCCGACTCCCGAGCAAGTCTTCTCGAAAAAGGATTTAGATAAGCGTAAAGCGGAAAATATTGTTGAAACAAACCCTCCCTTGGAAAATGCCTAGAGCGATCGTGTATCCTCCTAATACACCAATGCATCTTGTGCCTAGAATAATTGCCACTAAAAGCAAGACATTAATTAGCCAATACGTTATATTTCAACTATTTGTTGATTTTGAGAAAACTTGCAAGAAAAGGATCACACCCACCGTATAATCAAGGAGAAAGGGTTTTGAACAAATGAAAGAATGTTATTTAATCGAGGTCATGCCTTCTTTAAACTTCTAAAAGATCACTTTGATAGTCTTAAAAGGGATAGAAACCGATATTAAGGAATGAAAAGGAATTTGATGCAATGGTTGTTGAAGTTAGCGACTATGAGCGCAGATCGAAATATAATGAGATTGAGAGAAAGAACTTGCATTATTAAATGAGAATCTTATTATCGAATGTGTTGCTCAAGATGTGTTTTTCATCGCTTCAAATTGCTCTATTAATGCTTCCAAATTTCATGAACTATCTCATGGCCCCGAAAGTCTCCCATGATCGTGTCATTGAGCTTGAAAAACTAATTCTAAACTAAACGAGAAAATTGAATCGATGATCACGACAATTTCGTTAAACATTTTCTAAACTAGAAGTTGAGCATTTTAATTTACAACTAAAATATCAACATCTCAAAGAAAATGTAAAACTTCAAATGTCAAGACATCTTCGATGCTCCGTAGTTTGATGCGCTTTTTCAAATTAATAAACGTGATGAATGATTCAAGCTCATTGCAACACGATCGTAAAGTTGAAAGCCCAAATCTCTCAATTAAAGGGTCAAACGAACAATATGACAGCTCCCAAATGCTTCCTCCTTTAGATTCTCAGAATTCTCAAACGTTTCATCTTCAAAACTTAGTAAATGCTTTACAAAAGGACAACAAAAGTTTTCTAGAAGAAAATGAAAAGGTTAAACGTCATTTCAATGAGTTATTTGAATCAATTAAGGTCACTCGTAACAAGAATAACGAACAAATAGCTTCATTGCAAAAGGAAATCGAGAATCAAGAGTCGTGTAAAAGGGAAAATGCCAATGACCAATGGGGAGAATGGTGTATCAAAGGTTCAATCTTGTAATAAATATGCTTTGTCTCAGAATATATGTCCTCCTCATCTAAGGAACAACAAACTAGCTATTCAAACATACTTCTCTCTCTTAAGGATTGCTTAGAATGCCTGCGTGAGATTGTTGAAGAGGATAAGCTAGAGAAACCTCATGATAATGCAATTGGACATGCATGCTTATATGCCAAACGATCTCAAGAAATCTTAGAATGCTTGATCACAATATGCCCAAAGACATTAGGTGAGAGAGTTAACCTTTGATTCCATGTTCGATGCCTAATGCCAAGTATGATATGCACTCGATTCCCAATGTTTTGAATGTGAACCGCAGTGCCTTTCGAGTAGTTCGATTATAGATCCACAATGCTAAGAAAGAGAACTCAGTGTGCCTTCTAGGAGTATAAATCTCAAGACTCTAGTTTTAAGAATGTGAACCATAGTGCACTCGCATGTAGTTCGATCCCAAGACATCTAAACAGTGATGCAAAGAGTAGTTAAACCAACTAATGTTCCCATTCCTCTACAGAGTAATCATGACATTAAAAGGAGAAGGTCAAAGTCTCAAGACAATACAAGGAATGATAGGACCTCTCAAGCTAAGAATGTGCATCGAAGAGAGTAAGAACAATCTAGGAACTTTAAGCTTGAATTGAATAAAACGAATCGTGTTGATTCTAGTATTAGCCATAGGCGCATCAGAATTAATTCAATTCGATACTATTTGCAAACCTTGCACCGATGTCCGCTTGAATTCGCTTCTAATCATGAATGTGGTGTTAATGTTCGCTTAATGATGTTAATTGTCCGCTAATATTGTTAATGCAAAATTCATGCTAAAAAGGCTAAAAGGCATAAACGAAAGAAAGTTAGAAAACAATGGAAACCCACGTGAAGAACATTCAAGAAGATAGGCTTTTATTGGGTACCGTTGGTCATAAGACTAATCGATAATGCCCACTAGTAAATGGATGCCCACCGTAGAACTATTCCTTAAGAAGTGATCACACCGCAGGCTGTGGCTAATACGACACTAGTATCGTATCTATTCACAATGATTCCATTGCCTCACTTTCTCGATATGAATGCTTCTATTTCGGCGCGGGTGTTCCAAACATTTTTACTAACCAAATGGAACCCATTCTGCATGGGGATCCCAATTATCCGATTATCCATTCTTGTCTCGTGTTCAATCAGATCGCTCAAATCGCTCGTGGTACCGGACTCAGCCGCTCCAAGCATATGACCGAGACCGTCACGGCTCATGAACTTCGTGAGCAAATTCATCGGACTGTTAGATTTGGTAATGATCATTTCGGTGCTATTATGGGTTATGGAGATTATGTTGTTGGTGATAGTGTCATCTCTGTAGTTTACTATGTGGAAGGTTTGGGTCATAACTGCTCTCTGCTGGTCAATTTCGTGATTCGATCTCAAGTAGCCTTCGTAAAACATACATGCTTTGTTAGAGATCTTAATGGTAAGGAACGCTAAAAGGAACTTGTGGCTCAAATCTCTACACCATCTCTATCGATGATGTGATGAGGGCTTCTCCAATCGCTTGTTATCAAAGGCTTCAAAACAAAGTCATGGTTATGGCATCGCTGCCTCAATCACTTGAACTTCGGCACCATCAACCCATCTTCCGTAAAGGACTTAGTTGTAGGTTTACCTAGACTAAAGTATGAAAAGGATCATCTTTGTTCAAAGATGTCAATTGGGAAAAAGCAAGAAGTATGCCCATAAACCCAAACCTACTAACTCAATTACGTAAGTTCTTCATACCCTTCATATGGATTTGTGTGGACCAATGAGAGTGCGTAACATCTTTGGTAAGAAATATGTGTTGGTTGTGGTTGATGATTACTCTAGATTCACTGGGTCAAGTTCTTAAGGACAAAGGATGAAACTCCGATATCATCATCAAACTCATCAAATAGTCGCAGTTCGACTTAACAAAATCGCCGAATTATCCGAACGCACAATGGAACCGAGTTTGTTAACAAACAACTTAGTGACTTCTATGAAAGCATTGGAATCAACCATCAAAGAAGCGTTCCTCGAACTCCTCAACGTAACGGTGTAGTTGAAAGACTAAATCGAACTCTTGTGAAGCCGCTAGAACAATGCCGATTTACTCAAAGGTTCCAATGTTTCTCCGGGTGAAGCTATTGCCACCGCATGCTACACACAAAATCGTTTCTCGATTCACACTGCTCATGGAAAACTCCATATGAACTTGTCCACAATGAAAACCTAATCTCTTTCCTTCGTGTGTTTGGTGCATTGTGCTATCCAACTAATGAGGACAAGACTTAGGCAAACTTAGGGCTAAAGTCGACATTGGAGTATTTGTAGGATATGCATCAAACAAAAGGGATACCGAATCTACAACAAAAGAACCCAAAATATCATGGAAACAATTCACGTTACGCTTGATGAGTCGATCGGTCAAATGGCTCCGGACACTCCACCAGACCCGCACTTTAAAAACAGTCCCATTGGTTCATCTCTTGTTCCAAACTCTTCTCAAGAAACTCCATATGTACCTCCATCTCAAGATGATTTAAAGAAATTGTTTGATCCTATGTTTGATGAACTGTATGATTCAATTACTAATGAGGTGTTGATCCCTACAATAGAGGATGCTCATATTCTCGTAAATGAAGTCAATCCTTCGGCCTCAATATCCTTAAGTCAAGAAGCACCGCCGATCCTTCGCCTCATCAATAAATCATCATCCTTCAAATGTACATCATGGAAATGTTTCGCATCAATGATGAAGTTAATCCCTTTGCTACTCCCGAAGATGCTCCATTTGAAAACATATTTGCTCTCGTGTCATCATCGTAACCATCTTCTTCGTGAGACATCGACTCACCTACTTTAGTCCCTCAACAACCGCCACACGAACACCTCGTAAAATGGACTCATGATCATCCATTAGACAACATCATTGGTAATCCTCTCGCCCCAGATCAACCCGGAAACAACTTGCAACCGATGCCTTATGGTGTTTCTTCAACTCCGCACTATCTAAGATCGAACCAAAAGATGTTAAAACCGCCATGAATGAAGATAGTCGGTTCAATGCCATGCAAGATGAAATTCATGAGTTTGATCGACTTGATGTATGGGAGTTAGTACCGCCCAGATCGTGCTATGATTATTGCTCTTAAATGGATCTTCAAAGTGAAACTTGATGAGCATGGTGATGTGTCAAGAACAAGGCTCGCTTAGTTGCTAAAGGATATCGCCAAGAGGAGGGTATTGACTTTGAAGAATCTTTTGCTCTGTTGCTCGAATCGAGGCAATCGTAATCTTTCGCTAATGTCGCTAGTAAGAACATGGTAGTCTATCGATGGATGTGAAGACGGCATTTCGAACGGAGATCTTAAAGAAGTCGCTCACGCCGCCCAACCCAAGGATTTGTGAATCAAGAGCATCCTACTCACGCTTATCGCTGAAGAAGGCTCTTTACGGTTTAAAGCAAGCTCCGCGGCATGGTATGATACATTGTCAAAGTTTCTTCTATCAACCGGATTCATCAAAGGAGCATTGATCCTACATTGTTCACCGTGAAGTCAGCAAACATTTAATTCATGTTCAAATTTATGTTGATGATATTATTTTGCCTCGATGCACCCAACGGAATGTGATCGTTTTCAAATGAAATGAGTTCAAAATTTCAAATGTCAATGATGGGACAAATGTCATTTTTCTTGGGATTACAAATTTCACAAAGTCCCGGAGGCATTTTATAAATCAATCTAAATATGCAACCGAGATCTTAAAGAAATTTGGATTTGATTCAAGTGACCGCTGACACCCCCATGATTGACCGAACCAAACTAGATGAGGACCACTCGAGATCATGATTGACCAAACGAAATATCGAGTATGATTGATCCCCGATGTACCTCAACGCTAGTAGACCGTACATCTTGTTCATTGTTTGCATGTGTGCTAGATACCGTGCTAAGCCTACTAAAAAGCACATTGAAGCGCTTAAACGGGTCTTCGGTATCTACAAGGAACCATCAATATGGGTCTTTGCACCAAGGACACCGGTATGTCACTAACGGCCTATGCGATGCCGATCATGCAGTTGTCAAGATACACGTCAAGTACGTCCGAGGTGCTCGCTTTTGGGTGACAAGCTTGTGAGTCGGTCTTCAAAGAAGCAAATGAGTACTTTATTTCCTCTAGAGGTGAATACATAGCCATGTCATCCCGTTGTGCTCAAATCTTATGGATGAGATCTCAATTATCCGACTATGGCTTTGTATTCAACAAAATCCTCCGCATCGTGATAATAAAAGTGTTATTGCTCTCTCATGCAACAATGTTCAACACTCAAGAGCAAAGCATATCGACATTCGACATCATTTCATCGTGGAACAAGTTGAAAAGGTGTGGTGGAACTCTATTTTGTGAGGTCTCGAATACCGCTTAGTGACATCTTCCCCAAAGCTCTTCCAAGAGAACGCTTTGAGTTTATTCTTCCGCCTTGGCTTGAAAAGCCTTCAACCGTAACAATCAAACGCCTTCAGAGGAAGACGAAGAGTAAAGGTCTATATTCATCTATCTCTTGTATATATCTATTCAAAAATCAAAATACAAAATTATAAAACCATCAAAAATCAAATAGAAAATATAAAACTTTCAAAATCCATAAAATTTGAAAATTCAAAAATCTTCAAAAATATTGTCATTTTGTCATGTTTCTCTCGATTCGATAATATCTACGGTTTTGATGTTGTCATTCAAAGAATGACACGGGACTTTAGATGTTGTTCGAATTTTATAAAAAAAAAAAAAAAAATTGGGAGAAAGAGAAACAATGGTTTATTGTCATCTTCGTGCAATAACCTGTTTTAAAAGAAAGAACAGAGCCATGTTTTATCATGTTTTCAAAATTCCATGCTCGATTCTATAAACATTTATCCGATGAAAACTAAATGCTTTGAAAATAACTCGGTCTCTATTTTTGATAATCATCAAGACTTATTTGTCAAAATCTCTATCTCTCAATCAACAACCTATGTCATTGATTGAGGGGAGAATAATTTCAATTAAATTAAAAAGTTATTTGGCATTAAATTGTTTTTCAAAAGATGTACATGCATGTTTCATCAATAGAGTTTAAAGTCTTAAATCCGATCCAGACGCTTAAACGCTTTCATAATCAAGTCAAATTCTCCTTAAAAGCTTTCAAAATCAATTTAAATCTATAAGAGATCACAAATCTCACATGATTTGATAATTGTGATCGGGAGAATGTGTGATTTAAATTGGATTTAAACCGATAATTCGGTAAATGGTTTTATAAGGATGTACATGTCGTCGCCGCCACATGTGACAAACGATTTCAAACTTACCATGCACATGTTGAGGGGAGCATCTATCTTAAACCTATGATTTGAAATGTGATCAACTTATCTCAATGTGCAAGTTCCTCTAGTATGTGCAAAACTCTTTTCAAACCTCGAGGCACATATTGAGGGGAGCAAATTTATGGAAACCTCATCCTTCCCGAAAATGCTATATCTACTTGATTTGATGGGAAGTGATGTTGATATCTTTAGAAAATGGTAATCAAAGAAGTTAATTCTTTCTCTTGCCTCCGTGTGCAAAACATTTTCAAATACTTGATGCACATGTTGAGGGGAGTTCTCGTTTAAAAATATCAAAACAATTCAGTACAAAATGCTTTGATAATATATCACAAGTATCCGAATTGATTTTCAAATGGTTTTCAATTGGTTCCAATGGCGTATGAACAATACCAAATAGACCGACCAACTCTACTTTATGTACGGTGATATAAGGATGATAAGGTTAGGTATGTGTTCCCATGATCCGCAGAATCGGAGGGATCTACCCAGGACAATCCACTAGTTAGTGTAGAAGTCCTTAGGTATGATGATAAAAGGAGAAAATGAGATATGGGAAGAGTGCGGACTAAGACCGAGCTAGTACTCGAATAAACCCAACAAGGTTCTAGCTATGAAGTCTCGGTAAGTAATCAAGGGGTTGAAGAATTAAAAAGAATTGAATGAGAAAGGGTGAAAACAAATAGCCTCCATTTATTCAACCTTAGGCGTAAACCGGTTCACTTCATATGCTATCGATGGTAACATCAAGATTGAAGACAAGACGTCATGGACCCAAAGGACGACCGCACTTCAACTTTCCAAACCACTCAAGTTCCTCTTAAAAGGACTTGTTTCATTCTCACGGGAACCGACATTATCTATCGACTTTCTTAGAGATTGTTGATATTGAAGAAGGAGACCTCTCCCTAGTCTCCCAGACAGATCCAAATATGCACAAATTGAGTCTAGAGCCACGAGATCATCAATAAATCTCATTAGGACACTTTCAATGAAGACTCTCGCTTCACACAATGTGGAAAGAGAGATTATATCTTGAGTCCCACGCATTATCCTTGTGGTATTGCCGTAACATCCGAGTGATGTGTTTACACATTCACAATGAAGATGGAAAGCCTCTCGAGCCAACATCAAACAAGCTCTCGGTAGGTGGCATGTGAGATCTATTATATGGATCAACCATGTGACAACCGAATGTAAACGATGGGGCGATTCAATCTCTTGAATCAACTCGGTTCAAAGTTATGGATTGACGGATACCTTTGAAAACCGGTCTTTGTGCTTAACAACTCTTTTCTTTAGCACATCGACCGTGTACTCATTTTTCAAACCAAAAGGTGTTTTTATGATTGATAATTGATTTTCAATAAAACCTTCGTTGTATTGCAAAACAATTTCTATTGAGCAATACACGATTGTTTCTCAAATATCTTTTCATCAATCGCTGGACTTAAAATTATTGGTTCACTCACTCCGTGTTGTCTTCTTTGAGATGTTCCGGTTTGAGAACACTAGAGCAACTGCGAAACCCCGTCAAGGAAATTCTTGAATTATACCGATCACAGCAAGACATGTATCGATCAACGGGAACCGCGGGCCGTACTCAATTCAACGAAGTGATCAAAGACACTTTCGTGCGATTTATTGCTAATCGTTGTATGCGTGTACACCCGACGCTTTGTAATGATCGAATGAAGCGGTCAATCCATAGCCGCATGCTCACTTAACACATTCATCTATAAAGAAATCATGATTAGTGCATCAATGACTCGATATTTTCACTCCATGCTTCGCTACGGCCGCCAATATCATGAATCAACTAAAGCTTCGCAACTCGATGAGAAGATATCATGATCCGTAATGTGAGCATGTCGGTCCTAAAGTCACAACACCACAATGGATGTCTCGAGATTTTGTTGGTGATGATCTCAAGAGTCGACTCATAATTTACTATCACGTGGATCAAGAAAGACCTCCACTTGAAGTAACCAAACATGCAATGTGAAGAATCAATGACTACGAGCTTAGGAACAAAGGACTACATCAAGAATGCAAGAACAATGTTAATGTCATATCTGTTTGTATTCAATGTAATTTTAGTACATGATTGAGGTGACCTCCTTGGGGAGATTGTTAGAATTAGAAATTCTAGGTATTAAAGAGTCGGTCACCTCAAGTATATGTAATCGTTAGAAAGCTCGTAGTCGTAGTTCTTTAAGTTAAGTAGTATTTAGTTAAGTAACACCGTGAGGACTGAATGGTCTTTACCCACTGATGCCCGATCCACGACCGTTGTGTGGCGATTTATGTAAGACTATAAATACTCTCTACCTTCCAAGGTAGAGTTGGAGCTCATAATAATATCTTTCACTTTCTCTCACTAAGTTCCCTAAACCTCTAACTTTCTCTCTAGAATTCCATCTATACGCCACTTTGTGTTATGGTTTGATGTGTATGTGAAAACTAATATCCTACATAGATGAACCCTAAAAACCTAAAACTTAAATTCATACAGTTTAGATGTTTCGCTAATTTAAAGGTTCAAAAATATGCATATAAACTTATTCTAACACTTGCTTGACTACCTAATAACATGTCACGAGAATAGAAAAGCCCTAGATGAGCGCAAGAACCTTAGAATTCAAATTAATGAAATTTAAGATCTGTGATGGTTTTGACGATTGAAACAAGTTTAATAGACACTAAGAAAGGTTTTAACACAACTCATTTCAATCCAAACACTTTTATGCATAAACACCCAATACGTTTGAGTGAACAATTTCCAAAATCAGTTTAAAGAGTTTTAACCGTTGGATTTGAAAGATTTTTGAAATCCTTGTTTAGAATCATGATCAAAACAATTTAGAACTTATAGATTATGAACAGCTTGAAACGATTTAGAAGATTTGATTTGGGCCGTTTGATCTTGGTTGTTTAGGAGTAAATGATTTTGTTAAGATTAATTTGCCAAGTTGACACATTCAGTCCCTCAACCTTAAAGATGTTCCAACCAAGATCCTTTTGCTTCCGTTTCGGTTAGACAAAACACATGTAAGGCAAGAAACTTAACGATACTCCCCCGACTTTTGAAATAATGAATTTTGAAGACATTTGAGTCCGAGGAGAGTATTTGACAAGAAACGATCCACCATTTTGGAAAAACAACATATTTTTGAAAACATGGAAGTACAAGGTTTTAAGAAACGAAAAATATTTACTTTCTCCCCTCAACACTTGTTCGGGAAAAATAGTGAAAGATTTGATAGAACAAAGTGTTGATCAAGATTTGTACTGCGATGTTTGAAAGAATTTAGATAGAAGAATATTTTTGAGATTTTCACTGATTTTATAATTTTGTATTTTGTTTTTGAAAATATTTACAAAAGAGGTTTTGGTGTTTGACTGGTTTTAAGAATGTTTTAAGAGTTCATCGAGTTCCTCTTGAGTCAAACACCGCATACCAATTCGGTGGACCAACTCATTAAACCTAGCAGGAGCTAAGGCTTTGGTGAGAAGATCTGCCAATTGGTATTCTGTACCCACAAAGTATAATTCAACTGTACCCTATTCCACGTGGTCCTTGATGAAGTGATATCAAGATCGATGTGCTTTGATTTGAATGTTGAACCGAGTTGCACGAGATCGCAATAGCACCGATTGTCGCAAAGACATCGGATTCTCAAATCACGTAACCATAGTCTTTGAGTTGTGTTCTCATCCATATGACTTGCGCACAACACGCCGACATGGCTACATATTCGCTTCGGTTGAGAGCGATGTACAATCGCTTCTTCGATTTCCAAGACACTAGTTTGTCACCAAGAAATTGTAGTGCTCTCAAGTACTTTTCCGAGAGTCTAAGCATCCTGCGTGGTCGTCGCCTCAAAAGCTATTAGTTCAAAACCGAATCCTTTGGATACCGATCCCCAAATTAATGGTTCCCTTAATGTATCGGAGGATTCTTTAGCCTCGCAGAGGTGGGTTTCAGTTGGTCGCGATCGATAACGGAGAAAAGATATACTGGAAAGACAATATCGGGCCCGCTAGTCAGTTAGATACATGAGAGACCCAATAATACTACGGTATTTTGTATGGTCAACCGCTTCCCATGCAAATCGGCCTAGCTTCTTGGTATGTGACATTGGTGTGGCATAAGTATCACAAGTATTCATTCGAATTTATTCATAATTTCAAGGGCATATTTGGACCGACTCAAGAAAATACCACGGGTGATTGATGAACTTGCATTCCTAGAAACAATGTAAGTTCACCCATCATGGACATTTCAAAATGTTTCTTCATTAGTTTTGCAAAAGCATTTGATATTTTAAATGTGTTGACCCAAAATGATGTCATCCACATAAATTTGAACGATTAAAATATGTTCCCGTGATATTGTATGAAAAGTGTAGGATCGACCAACCTTTGGTGAAATTATTGGCAATTAGGAAAGATGATAACTTATCGCACCACGCCCGAGGAGCCTGTTTGAGTCCGTAGAGAGCTTTGTTCGGTTTGTACGTGGTTTCGAATGCGGATAAACGAATCCTTTCGGTCGGCCGACATAAACCGCTTCTTTCGGTTGACCATTCGAAAAGCGCTTTTACGTCCATTTGAAAGACCGTTATGTTCATATGAGCGCGAACGCGAGAAAAATCCAAACGACCTCAAGACGAGCAACCGGAGCAAATGATTCTTCAAATTCAATACCTCTTCCGTTTATAACCCTTAGCCACCGACGTGACTTGTTTTCGACACGCTCCTTCAAAGATCCAATTTGTTCTTCCAAATCCATTTGAGACCAATGACGAGACCCCGTTAGTCTTTCAACCGGTTCCCATACTTCAAGACGCTTGAATTGTTTGAGTTCTTCTTGCATGGATTCAATCCATTGTCTTTTGTCATTGCGTCTTTAATGTTTTTAGGCTCAAATTGGCGCGACAATGAGAGCATAAATGCAATGTTCACCATCTCGTGTGAAGACGTTGTCTTGTAACGATCGTTGATTCGGGTTGCCAATAATATTCTCTAGAGGATGGTCTTTTGTCCAACGATGTAGAGGTTGATGTTGATATACATTATGCGATTTTGAGGATTCAAATGGTTTGTTGATGATTCCGCGACATCGTGCAAGCAGCTTCATTGGCAAACGGGTTAAAGAACGATTTGGATCAAAATCTGCGGTGGGGTACTTCATTAAGAACATCGAAATGGTTCAACGTCGTTGGAAGCAGCTTTGTTCAACTATTGTGTTAATACAAATAAACCGAAACCGCTTATTAATATTTTGCGATCTCTTTGTGTTTTGTTGATAACAGATATAATGTTATCTTAAGTATAATTATAAAGGATACATGTTAGTTTTGTAAAACATTTAAATATAGCCATTTAAATACAAAATGTAGTAATTAAGCATTTGTTGTAATAGTTTATTAGGATGGGTAAAATCATAACCCATGGACCATAACCCATGGATCTTAACCCATACCCAATGAGACTTGATACAATGTATACTTAGATACATTGAATCTAAAGATAACCCATGGACCAACCCATAACCCATGACCCATAACCAAAAACCCATGGGCAAAGAGGAGCGCCCACGGATCCCTAGGATTACACTAGACGGATCCTGTGGAAGGGATCCATGGGATCCGGGAACAAGGAAGGAATTTGCGATAAATAGAGAGCCATTTCTTCATTCTAACTTACCCTCTTCTTACTAAATCTCTCAAACACTCTCATTCTCTTCTAACATATAGATCACTTGATCTAGAGAGTTGTTCTTCTTTCTTTCTATTGTGATCCTCATATAGGTCCTTCTCTAAGGCGAGATCACGAGCATTCTACAAGTCATCCAAGCAAGGGTCCTTGATTGATTTGTCACCCCAAGATTTGTGAGCGAAGATCTTGTATTTGATATTTCACATATTTGTTGTGTAATAGTCGTGTTGGTTTGGTCCACCGTGTTACTGCACTCGGATTCTAGCTTTGTACCGAAAAAGTGTAAGCAACGTTGTGAAGGCTTCTCCGCCAAGTGAAGGAGTTTGTTGACATAGTGCTTGAACTCTCGAGTAGGTGACTCGGGGAGTGGAGTAGGGCAAGGAAGGTGTCCTTGTAGCCGAACCACTATACATCGGTTGTGTCTTTTCTTTTCCTTCGCTTTACTTTATTTACTTACTTTATCATTAGATCTATACTTTCTCTACATCTACAAGATCTCACATATCAACGAATCTAAAAGTTTTTGAAACTAACGTAAAATCGGCAAAACTATTCAACCCCCCCCCCCTTCTAGTTTTCCACAATTGGCATCAAGAGCTAAGTTTATAAAAGTTTTAAAATAAAATTGTATTTTAAAAATTTTCCGATCACTATGGGTTCTGAAAATTATAAGGAAGGGCAATATATGCAACGACCACCACTACTTGAAACTAATGGTTTTATATATTGGAATAATAGATTCGAAACATATGTGAAGTCTAAAGATATTGATCTTTGGTATATTATTGTTGAAGGTGATTTTGAGGCTACCTCAAATGATGATAAAGGAAATTTAGTTCACATACCTCATGATAAACTAAACGATGAAATGAAGAAAAAGCTTTCTAAAAATAGTGAAGCAAAAATGGTTTTATATAATGCTTTACCGAAAAAGGAATTCGAAGAATTTCTATGCTTAAAACCTCTAAAGAAATTTGGAATTCTTTAGTTGTAACTCATCAAGGCAACCAACAAGTTAAAAATAATAAAATTGATTTATTTGTTCAACAATATGAACAATTTTCAATATCGGATGAGGAAACTATAGATCATTCATTTGCTAATTTTAATACTATTATTACTTTTTTCAAGCACTTGATGAATCTTTTTCTAGCCGTAATCATGTTAGGAGATATCTAAGGGCACTTCCATCGAAGTGGAGATCCAAGGTGACGGCGATCGAAGAGTCAAAAGATTTGACAATTCTCACCCTCGATGAACTCATAGGCAACCTGAAAGTCTACGAGCTTGTCCTTGCTAAAGATTCCGAAGCTTCAAAGGTGAAAGAGAAACACAAATCTCTTGCCCTTAAAGCCAAAAAGGCTACGAGCGATGAGGAGAACTCCTCTTCGAGTAGTGACGACGAAGAGTACGCTGATGGCGGTAAGGACTTTAAAAGTTCTTTAAAAGAAAGGAAGATACGCCAAACAACCGTATGACGATAACAAAGGCTTTCGGAAAAGCAAAGAGGACGAGAAGCCAAAGGATGATCGATTTGCTTTAAATGTGGGGACCCAAACAACTTTATTAGTAAGTGTCCCAAACGGGATGATCAAAAGGCGTTCGTGAGCGGCACATGGGGAATGAGCGACGAGGAGGATGAAGAAATTTGTCTCATGGCAAATGACGAGGTATGTCACGAATACTATAGTAGTTCATCACCGATGACGACTCATTGTATAATGAATATGACAAACTATGCAATATTAGCTTAAAACTAATTAACAAAACAAACTTTTAAAGAGTCAAAATCAACGTTTAGATAAAGAAGTGATAGAATTAAAAGCAAAACTAAAACGCTTAGAAAAGGGTAAAATAGCAAGTGGTGAATGTGAACTTTATGCTCAACTTCAAACACTAGTGGATAACTTAGATTCTAAAATTGCTAGAATGAGTACGAACACTTTAGATACAATACTCAAGGTGTTAAAACCAGAACAATCAAAAGGGTCTAGGTAGTCAACAACTTGATCCATCAACTAGTGAAAGTAAAGAAACATAATTTGTTAAGGAACTAGAAAACCAACCCATTGTTGTGGCGGATCCCACGGATCCCCAAAAGGGAACCGCTAGTGTACGAAAGGGATCCGTGGATCTCATGTAGCAAACAATAGCAATAACGTAGCTTACTCATCTAGAACCGAGTTTGTTATAGTTAATAGGAAGAAACCAACTCATGTCACCACTAGACAACCACCTCCAAAATATAATCCTACTTTTGCAAGAAACAAAGCTCCATCTTTTCAAAACCTAATTCATTTAGGAGACCTAATAACGCTTAATCTTAAAAGTAACCATCAAATGGGATGGAATCCAAACATGCAAAACGGTTTTCATTTTCAAAACTTTGCTCCATGGAATGCATACTCATCGTATCCATACATGTCTAATATGAATGAAATATTTAACACTAATGGACCCATGAACAAATGGGGACCAAAATTTTGAGTTTATTATTGTTTTAGGTGTGCTTTAAGGTCGACCTAGACCTCGATGAATAGGTCAAGGATAGCGGGTGCACGAGGCACATGACCAGCAATAGGGATCTATTCTCCACATATGAATCCTTCAATGGAGGCAATGTGGTGTTTGGAAATAGAAAAAGTAGAATCATCGGTAAAGGTACTATTTCTAACAAATCTCTAACCATTAACGATGTGTGTCACGAGAAAACCTAAACTTTAACCTCTTAAGTATAGGACAAATATGTGATAAAAAGTGCAATGTACTTTTTATCGAAAACCGTAGTAAGATACTTAAAATGGCATAACCATAGGAAGAGGAATTAGGAAACATGGAGTCTATGTCATTAAAATCAGTAATGAACCTAAAGACAAACTATGTCTTACCTCTATGGATGATACTTGACCTTATGGCATCGAAGATTAGGTCACGCCAACATGCGACTTCTTCAATCGCTATCATCCAAAGATCTAATAAGAGACCTACCTAAGTTAAAATATGAACATCATTTTGTGATGCTTGTAATGTAGGAAAACAAGCTCATTCGAGTCATAAAGCTAAAACATGGTGTCCACAACTAGGTGTCTAGAATTACTACATATGGATTTATTTGGGCCATCCGCTATCCAAAGTTATGGAGGCAACTACTACACTTTGGTAATAGTGGATGACTACTCTAGGTATACATGGACAAAATTTTTAAAGAACAAAACGAAACCTTTAACTATTTTGAAATATTAGCAAAAGATCCAAAGACAACTAGAAGTCCCATAGTGTCTATTAGGATGGATCATGGTAGGAATTCGATAATGAAGTGCAATTCAGAGCTTTTGTGACGCTAATGGTATTACTCACAACTTCTCGACCCACGCACTCCACAATCGAATGGGGTAGTAGAAAGAAAGAATAGAACCCTACAAGAAATGAGTAGAACCATGCTTAATGAACAATCCATACCTCAAAAGTTTTGATGTAATGCCGTTGATACTTCAACGTACATACTCAATCGAGTCTTAATTAGACCAATCTTAGGAAAAACTCCATATGAGTTACTTCGAGGCAAAAAGCCTACGTTAAATCACTTTAGAGTCTTTGGTAGTACTAAAGATTACCTTACAAAATTTGATCCTAAATCAACCGACGGTATCTTTTTAGGTTACTCGCCAAATAGCAAAGCTTACGTCATATTAAACAAAGAAACAATGAAGGTAGAAGAGTCATTAAATATAAAGTTTGATGAAAGTCCACCCAAACCCTCTCCACCTCTTATAGATGACGAGATTATAGAAAGTGAAGCTATAGTAATAAAGAAAAAGATAAGTGAAGAAGAAGAACCTCTAAGTGATGAAATAATAAACATTAAAGAGTCCAAAGATCACCCCGTAGATAAAGTCATAGGAAAACTAAACAAACGAACATTAAGGTCTCAAGTTCAAAACCAAAGTAACTTGTTTTGTTTTGTTTCAACCTTAGAACCTAAGAATACACAAGAAGCCATAAAAGATGAGAGTTGGGTAATGGCTATGCAAGAAGAACTAAATCAATTTGTTTATAATGATGTTTGGATACTTGTCCCTCCACCTAGTAATCAAACCATAATAGGAACCAAATGGGTTTATAAAAACAAATTAGATGCAAACGGAGTCGTGTCTAGGAACAAGGCTAGACTCGTTGCTCAAGGGTATAAGCAACAAGAAGGAATAGACTTTGATGAGACCTACGCCCTCGTGGCTAGATTAGAGTCTATAAGAATACTTCTTGCATATGCTTGTGCTAATGATCTAAAGCTTTATCAAATGGATGTCAAAAGCTCTTTTCTAAATGGTTTCATAAATGAAGAAGTATATGTAGCTCAACCTCCGGCTTCATTGATTTTGAAAACCCAAACATGTTTATAAATTAAAGAAAGCCCTTTACGGTCTTAAACAAGCTCCAAAAGCTTGGTATGATAGACTCAAGTCATTTCTAGTTAAACACAACTACACCATGGGGTTAGTTGACAACACACTTTTTACTAAGAAAAAGAGTCACATATAATCATAGTACAAATATATGTAGATGGTATTATATTCGGATCCACTTGTCAAGACATGTGTGATGATTTCTCTAAAATCATGCATGACGAGTTCGAGATGAGTATGATGGAGAACTTAGTTTCTTTCTTGGTCTACAAATAAAACAAGTAGAAGATGGTATCTTCTTCAATCAATCTAAATACATCAAGGAGATGTTAAAGAAATTCGGTCTAGAAGAGTCAAAACCAATTAGACTCCAATGTCATCCGACACCAAACTCACAAAAGATGAAGACGGAGAATCCGTAGATAATACTAAATATCGTGGCATGATAGGTAGCCTTCTACCTCACGACAAGTAGGCCGGATATCATGTTTAGTGTTTGCTTATGTGCTAGGTTTCAAGAAGACCCTAAAACATCACACCTAGAAGCCGTAAAAGGATATTTAGATATATTAAGGGTACAACACAATTAGGATTATGGTATCCTAAGGGCACGGAGTAGAAACAATTGTATATGCGATCTCGACCGTGTAGGTGATTACGTTGATAGAAAAGTACAAGTGGGGTATGTACTTTCATGGGATGTTGTTTAACGCCTTGGTTTTTAAGAAACAAACGGCACTAGCTATATCAACAACCGGCGAGTACGTCTCCGCCGCAAAGCGTGCCAACAAGCACTATGGATGAAACAAGCGTTAGTCGACTACGACATTCATCTAAGCGACATAGCCATCCTATGTGACAACAAAGGTGCCATCGACTTAAGCAAGAATCTGATTGCATTCTCGCACAAAGCATATAGAGATTCAACATCACTTCTTAAGAGACAATGTTCAAAAGGGAACATCTCTATTGAGAAGGTAGCATCCGAAGACAACATAGCCGACGCCCTCACCAAACCGCTGAAGCGGGAACAATTCAACCTACTGCCTTGGTCTTGGTCTAATGGAACAAACGTCGTAACTTATTTGACTCTACAAGGTATGTAAACACTAGCCTTCTTCTTTCTCGAGTCTAGGATTTCTATTTCACGCACAACTCACAAACAATACGGAATTTTCAAAACCCAAGATAAGTCTTCCACTTATAATGTTTTTTCAAACACATAACTACATACACATTTTTAAAGAAAATCTCTTTTCAAAATATTTTCTAAAAAGAATGATACCTTCCAGATCAATTTCACAAAAGCAATTTCTCACGCCTAGGACAAATCGCTTTTCATTATTAATACAAAGTAAAAACCCGCTTTCATTGCATCTCATGTCTTTTGAATGCTAAAGGAAACACATAACTAATAGGTGTTTTCGGTACATTCATTTAAGCAAAAATTAATTAGAGCATTGATAACACAATATTATGTACTTATGTACTAAATGTGTGTTTCGGGTTATCTCAATAGGATTTTTTTCTCTAGTTATTTTCCTTTTCTTTTTAGAGGTCGAGAAAACCACAACTCCAAATAGTTTGCATATATACACAATAGGCAAAAATGTTTCCAAAAGAAAATTTTGTGCTGAATCACCGATCTACCGGATCCCAGCCTTCATGTCGACGGATCCTCAAGGAAGGATCCGTGGGATCCGTGAAGATGTGTCGCTTTTAACTTATATTCTTTTCACTTTGGATGAAAATCCACATTTGTTTCATTTTGGGAGTATGATCTTTAATGCTTGTGTTCTCATGATCGATGCCTTGAATTCATATCTAATCATTAGATTTTAATCCACATTTTGTTTTAAGCATTCATTACAATGCTTTGTTTTCTATATATAGAACTCCCAAAATGCTTGCATAATCCATCTCATCCTCACATACACAATACACCATGTCATCCAAAACCCTTTAGAGAATCATCTAGTACAAACAATCATGATATCCAAACCTTTGTACTTCCACCATCCAAAATACCACAATCAAACTCTAGGATATCCGCACGGATTAGTATCCGATCTTGTTGCTTAGCAAAAACAACCTCAAATGGTTCATCCTCAACAAATAACTCACCACAAAATGCTTCCATAATAGCACCTCCTTCATCTCCAACAAATACACCAACCTCATCACCACCCAAAGTCACTCTTTTGGAACTCCTTAAGACTCCAACAAGATCTAAACAATCTAAACAAAAAGAAATAGTCTTTTCAACACCACCCACATCTCCAAACAATCTCTTTCAAGATCTTGAAACATCACCACCATTAGCTCCCATCACATTACAAGAACATCTAGGTTCTTTTCCACCACCATTTACAAATATTCCGGATGTTGATCCATATTTTCCTATTTTTCCACCACATCTTCCGCATAACTCAAATCAAAACAACCCGGAAAACTTCCGCACTCATTACCCACATCACCTACATTGTGAACATTGCCAATACACTAGGGAAATCGCAATAGAAGTTAGGGAAGAAATGCGATTCATACTCAACCTCATACTTGATCGCATCAATACCATCACTCATCAAAACCTCCATCCATAAACCTTATGCAAGCATGGACGTAATCATTACTAATATTTTCTATTTTTTTTGTACTTTTTCATTTGAGTCATTTTCAAGAACAAGTCTTGTTCTTATTTTTACATGCTTGTAGGTGGCATAAATACCACTACAATTTGTTGTTTTATTACAAGGCCTTGTTTATATACCTTGGCTCCCAATCTTGATTCTCGACAATCACAAGATTATTTAGCATGTTACTAACCTTTCTTTTTGTTTCTATTTTTCTTCACTTGACGCCCAAACAAGGGGAGCTACCGTCGAGGGAGTTAGTAATACGTGGACTATTTTTCCACACTTTTATGTTTATTTCTTCCAGGGTTAACTTTTGTTTCGACAAAAGGGGAGAAGAAGTAAAACTTAGGGGCTTTCGCTTTCAAAATTTACATCTATTCTTGTTTACTCATCATAACATTATGTTTTGTCATCAACAAAAGGGAGATTGTTAATACAAATAAACCGTAAAACCGTTTATTAATATTTTGCGATCTCTTTGTGTTTTGTTGATAACAAATATAATGTTATCTTAAGTATATTTATAAAGGATACATGTTAGTTTTGTAACACATTTACATATAGCCATTTAAATACAAAAATGTAGTAATTAAGCATTTGTTGTAATAGTTTATTAGGATGGGTAGAAATCATAACCCATGGACCATAACCCATGGATCTTAACCCATACCCAATGAGACTTGATACAATGTATACTTAGATACATTGAATCTAAAGATAACCCATGGACCAACCCATAACCCATGACCCATAACAAAAAAACCCATGGGTAAAGAGGAGCGTTCCACGGATCCCTAGGATTACACTAGACGGATCCTTGTGGAAGGGATCCGTGATCCGGGAACAAAGTGAAGGAATTTGCCTATAAACAGAGCCATTTCTTCATTCTAACTTACCCTCTTCTTACTAAATCTCTCAAACACTCTTATTCTCTTCTAACATATAGATCACTTGATCTAGAAAGTTGTTCTTCTTTCTTTCTATTGTGATCCTCATATAGGTCCTTCTCTAAGGCGAGATCACGAGTATTCAACAAGTCATCCAAGAAAGGGGTCCTTGATTGATTTGTCACTCCGCAAGATTTCTGTAGCTAAGATCTTGTATTTGATATTTCACATATTTGTTGTGTAATAGTCGTGTTGGTTTGGTCCACCGTGTTACGGACTCGGTATCTAGCTTTGTACCGAAAAAAGTGTAAGCAACGTTGTGAAGGCTTCTCCGCCAGTGAAGGAGTTTGTCGACATAGTGCTTGAACTCTCGAGTAGGTGACTCGGGGGAGTGGAGTAGGGCAAGGAAGGTGTCCTTCAGCGAACCACTATACATCGGTTGTGTCTTTCTTTCCTTCGCTTTACTTTATTTACTTACTTTATCATTAGATATATACTTTTCTATATCCACAAGATCTCACATATCAACGAATCTAAAAGTTTTTGAAACTAACGTAAAATTGGCAAAACTATTCAACCCCCTTCTAGTTTTCCACATGTTGTTGTAGAGTCAATCGGTGGTGCTTCTTCAACAAGAGTTGTTGTAGCAGTGTATCGATATATGAGTATTATCGGGTTGAGCAATGAAAACAATGGATACACTGGAGCACGCTCATCAATGTCATCACTAAATAGCGGAGAAAATAGCGTTTCCATTTGTTGACGAGTAAGTCGGGGCTTAGATCACCGATGATGGGGTTTGAGGAAGTTTAAACGGTTGTGACCGGTTCTAAGTCGTTATGCTCAAAAGCCATTATGAAGAAGTTCGTAATCGACTTCCCAAATTGACAACCGCCTTTAGCAGATTTGAAACTTTGATGTAGTAGACATTTCTTCTAACTTTAGAAGTTTTCAAGATGCGTGAATTTGTGAAGAGCAGAAAACCACACAAAGTAAATTTGACTAATTGCGTAAAATCCGCTCGAGGGTAACATGCCGTAAATCAACAAGATCTTCTCACATATGTAGACGCATCACACCAAACACACCATGAAAGACGAAATGAAATGACTTTTCCCTAAATGTTGTGGTCTTTTGAATTCTAATCACCTGTGAATATGCAATAACTCGATACTAAGACCGTGTGTGAGGCATCATAACATCATATTTGGGTAACTTCACACAAGATCACCCATGAAATTGAGACGATAACACCAAAGTGAGACGTTTGAGCCACAAATCGTCTTATTTCTTCCCCTAATTGAAGAAATTCAAGAAGGCATTGGGTTTTCGCAAAGAAGCATGTAGAAGAACAAGGAAGAAATGACCACCTACACACTCTCTCCCCCTCGATGTTTTCAATGATTCAGAATCATACACTACGTATGTTGATGATGAATTGAAGACAGCGAAACCATGTATAAGGAGATAGCGAAACCATGTATGTTCAATTAATCAAACAAGTGTGAAGTACCATAAATATCTCGAGAGAATCAACTGTTGATAAAACTTCTCTGCTTAATCATTTTGTTGATCATCGGTTATGTCATTGTTGTTGGAAACAATTTGATCTTCTGTTATCGAAGATTCGATTGGAGGTGCGAAGCATAAAGAATGATTGTTGTTATAGATTCGGTGTATCGTAAATTAGAGTATTATCGGGTTGCAATGAAACATTCGATACATCCAAGCACAACTTTTGACGAATCTTTAACCGAGGAGCAAGCAATGTTCCCAATTGTTGACGATTAAGTATAATGATGTTACGGTGATGGATCATTAATATTTAGACGGTGAGAAACGGGTCCTACGTTGTATTGCAAGAGAAGCCGTAGTATTGTACCGCATAGAAAAATAGAAGGGGCAAGAAAGAGAAAACACGGATCCCCAAGTGTAATCGGGTTCCGGATGTTAAACATAAAGATGTAGTGTCAATTATCTTCTTGACACCGAACATGCTATTTTGATGATTTCCTTTCTGCCTCGGGGATGGATGTTGTGGGTATCCCACTTGTTTTTCTTTGCAACTACTTAGTATCTTGCTGTAGGAATCCACCTAAGACTAATGCTTTGAAAATCCTACCCGTTGGTATCCATCTAAGGTTAGATCTAGGGATGTTGAAACTTCTTTTGGGAAGAGTCTGCGTCATATATGGATCCACCTATTAGGTTTCTACAGTTTACATTTAGATCAACGGGTTTATTTCTAACTGCTTGTTGAGTTAACTTAGGTTTTGGTTTGCTACTACGGTAGTGTTCAAGAATACACTCGAAGGTGATACACTAGGTCGTGAACCTAAGATTCCATCCTTTTGAAGAAGTGCCCTTTTCCTAGCCTTTTCTAGATCATAGTTCTTGTATGCGTCATTTGAATCATATTAATTTTAATTTTAATGCTCTGTTTAGACACGGTGTTCGAACTAATCCTAGATTTGCCAGAGCAGCCACAAGTTGAGGTTTAACGTAAAGGTATAACAAAAACAGTTTAATGAAACATGTTTAATGTAAATGAAGCATTATTCTTAGGCCGGGAATGTGGAGTGACCGGTTTTATCAAATGATTATTCTCAACAACTTGGGAGGAAACCGTGGTTTTGAAGATTTTGAACGTTGATTTAAATGCGCTTGGTTGTCTAACTACGATTGTTTTCTCGAAAGGTTGTAGAGACGATTTCCCAAGATTGTTGGTTTTGCAAAATTAGTATCCACACTCTTGTCGTTGAATCTTCTCGTTTGTTTAGTAAAGCAACATGTGCAAGCCCATTTGCTTGAAGTTGAGCCTTTAAATGCTCATTTTCTTTAACTAATGTATCCACACGATTACTTTGTTCATTCAAAGATTTACTTTTGGCTCGAGTTTAACATATTGTTTTGCGCTTAAGTTCAAGAGAGATGCAATGAGCCTCAAGTTTTGAAAAATCTTTTGAAACCCGAAATGGTCTTTTGAGGAGAATGATTTGATTCAAGAGTTTGATTTGACGTTTCAGATTGAATTGTTAACAAGTAAGGGCTCGGACATGAGATAGTTGTTCGGACATTGTGCAACACACCGTCAACCTCTCTTTCATTACTAAATTCGTGTTGCTCAAGATGTTGTGTCGCATTTATAGTCGAATATGATCAACGAGATTGTACCTCGACCATCTGCTCGTGTCGTGTCATAGGTGGGTAAGATATCTTCCTCAACCATTTGTTCTTCGTTCTGATTGGGCTCGGTGTCGTAGTTAAGTATGATATCTTCTCCATATGTGTCTTTGTCATCCTGCTTCCAATGCTACAACCTCATTGTCCGACACGAAGCGATTCTGAGAATCACAACATTCTCAACGTCCATTTGAGCATTCCTTCCATGTACATCAACTCTTTCACCTTGCACGACTGCAGGATTTCGGGAATTTGATGATGTTTGACACTTGGAATTGTTAATTATTGAGTGCACCTTCTCTTTCAGAACAATAAATCCTTCTTTCAATGCCACAAATGCAGCTTCTTCTTCAGAATCCATTGAGTTATGACAAAAATAATTTCCCTCCACAAATGCAGCTTCTTATTCAGCAATGCTCTATCCCTTGCAGAAGACTCAAAGAGCAAAGGTGCGAAGTCGATATAGCACACAGAAGGTCGATATAGTGAATTGCAATTTCCCTCCAAAAATAATTTTGAAAATTTTTGACTCTCAAAATTTAAAATTCACTATAAAATTCAATTCTAAGGTTGAAAGAAAAATTTGAGTTATGACAATTTTGACGCCAAATTTTACGAAAAATTTGAATTTGGACTCAAAATTTGAATTTTGACCAAAATTTTCACAGATTAAACCAAAATTTGAATCTCGTAAAATTGAACGCTTAGTCACCCCTAAAAATTTGATTTGATTTTTTTTGATAACTTGTGTTGATGGATCTTTGTAGTCGAATGAAACTTGTTGTTTGTTGAAGAAGTGCTTAGGCGAGAAAACCGACTTATGCGAGAAAGTGCCTTACGCCAGAAAGAAGCTACGCAGAAAACACCACCTTAAGCGTAACAATGAGAATTACGCTGAAGAATAGCTTACGCGTAAGAAATGAGAAACACTAAGATTAGCGAAACCGAAAGTTAGGCGAGAAAACTTATGCGTGGGATTAGCTTATGCGTGAAGACAAGGCTTAGGCGTAAGAATAATCTTATGCGTAAAGAGTTCTACGCGTAAGCTTAAGCTTATGCCTAAAATTAGGGTTTTACCCAAAAGATCTTTACACTATCACAAAGGCAAAAGATATCCAAAGTCAAGTGTTTTCGGGCTTATCCAAGCAAGAAAAACACGAGTAATCCACTAAACCCAAGATCAAACCAAGGAAATCTTATGCGTAAGTTTAGGGTTTCCTTACGAGTAGAAAAATACCAACAACCGATTTTATGCCTAAAAGTGTTTAGAAACTTGATTTTATGATGAAATAGCTTCAATATCACTAAAATAACAAGAAAGTTTAAAACTTTATGATCCAAAACTCTTTTCACCTTACGAGTGTAAAGAGGTACACGAATGAAATCAAGCTCAAAACACTTCTACACACCTAAAGTTTCAAACTTTTTGCCAAAAACTTAAACTTTAAGACCTAATAACCTTGAAAGTACAAGAATCTTGGATTTGAAAGTGAAAAAAAGATGAGTTTTTATGCGTGATAAAAGTGAAAAATGTGAACCTTACGAGTAGAACAAAAACAAACCGTTTCACCCAACTAGATGGCGAATGATACCACTGTTAGGTCACTAAGTTTACAACACAAGCACAATAGAAAGAGATAGAGAAGAGATCGGATGAACAAACCACACAAACACTACGCGTATGAATAAAGAAGAGTTATGCGTGAGTAATGAAAGAGTGAAATTGAGCAACCAACCTTCTAAGGAAGGTTTACATGTGTTTATATAGGGAAGGAACTAGGCAACATCCAAGTTCCTTCCTTTCCTATATTTGGGGCCTAGGCTTATGGGCCTTCACATGTCAAGGCTAATTACTAACATAAAGGCCATATTAAGCTAACTATTACACATGAATTACTAACACTTGAATTAAGGTTTAGGAGTGATTCCAACAAAACATTCTCCCCTCAATCAATGACTCATTTTCCGAGAATTTTAAAAGCGTCAAGTCATTGATTGAGTTTGCAACTCAATAAAACTCGAATCGATTGTTTTAAAGCAACTCATTAACCACCATTTTGTTAAAAACAACAAATATTTTTCTGAAGAATTTTAGAAAGAAAAATATTTGAGTAGGAACAGCAGTCCTTCGACATACTTTCCTCATTAGTTTTAGGATAAGTGCACGAATTTTTAGAAAATTGTTTTAGTGCAGCACTTTCCTTCCTTGAAGAACGGGTTGCTATCTGAAATAATAGCAAACCATGATTTAAGCACGAGTCACAGTCTGAAATAACTGCAAGCCATATTTTGTGACATGTTTAGAAAAGAATATTTACACCTCCTGCTCGAACTTCATCTATGGTCCCGTGCCATTTTTGAATGACATTTCTAAGACCGCAAATGTTATCGATACCAGAAGACATGTCTTTGAAAAACAATATTTTTGGTATTTTCTGATTTTTCAAATATTTATGGATTTTTGTTGATTTTATATTTTTCTATTTTGTTTTGCTGGTTTTATATTTTTGTATTTTGTTTTTCTGATAAATATTTACAAAGATAGATTAGATGATATAGTTTAAGAAGATGATGATACGAGTACCGAGATATGGATATCGAGCAGCCCCGTTGTAGAAGATAGAAGTCATCATCCCTAAAACTTTCACCACCAAAGCTTCCAAGGCTCTTGAATCGAAGAGAGAAATCGAGCCATTAGAAAGAGACTTTGGCAGCTTCCCCCCAAACCGAGAATCCTTTAGCTGAGCAGATTCGAAGCTCTTTTTCAAGCTTCCAATAGTCAGGTGCACCAAGAAGCACACCATTATCATTGATCCTGCTGCTCCTTTTAAGAATAATCACCATGATTCTTCGTTCGAGGTTATATCATCCATTAGAACAACAACAACGTATCATCCTACATTAAAATAATCTTCTCAAATTCTATAACCACTGAAGTCCGACGCAATCCATTCCAAAAGGTGTCAAGAGACCACTTCCCCCGAGTAGTTGAAATGATGCAGCCCGTCTCTTAGAATAGAACTCACGAACCCGAATACACATATACCCAAAGACAGAGAAACTTATACCATCGAAGTAGCAGATTAAGTCCGTTAGCCAAAGAATAACGCCGATGTATACTTTTCTCTCCTCAAGAAAGTGTATGAAGCTCACGAACCCGGCACGAATGCCCAAAGAGAGAATAACCAATAACATTGAAGAAGCATCTTGAATCATCGATTATCTCTGCGGATGACAATCTGCGGATGTCAACTTCGGATAAAGTGATTATATCTACGAATCACCGATTAAGCCCTCAGTGAGACAAGTGAGCATCCCCAATGTACACAATCTCTCCCCGATGATTGTGATAACATCAAAATCATCACACACTTGTGCGCCTCTTTATCTTCGTAAAATTTCTATTACATCACTTCCCCATGTAGTTGGAATAATAACACTAAAAGCCTTGATGAGTAAAACCTTGAGATTCTCTCATGTCATGACATTTGTCTTCCGGGATATCTTCAATCACTTAGAAGAGTTAAGTTCATCAAGTTTACTCGCCATGAGTCAAACCTTGAGTTTCTCTCTGTAATAACATTTGTCTTCCCGGATATCTTCAATCACTTAGAAGAATTAAGTTCATCAAGTTTACTCGCTTTGTGTTTAGATGTGTCTCCTTCCCCTTATTGGTTTTGACACTTAATCAAGAACACCTTATCGCCCAAATACTTGAAATCTTTTGAGAAGAACCTTAGAAGTCTTTGTGAGAATCAACTTGCTGAAGAATGTGAGAAAATCTAATTAGGGATTAACTTTGGCTTTTCACTCTCCCCCAATTAGTGCTCTCCCCTAGACCGACAATCTGTTTGATAAGAGCCCAGATTAAGAAGAAGTCTTTAGATCGTTAAATGCAACTAATCTTTAGTCTTCTAACATGCAACAAAAAATGTAGAACCGACTATAGACTCGACCTTCTTCTAGATTGTCCATTTGGGGAATAGGAAGTTAACATCTTCATCTCACCAAATGCGTTCCAATTACCTTATATGTAGCAAATATCCTTAACTAAAATCCCTCCCAATCAAACAAGAACAAAAAGATGTTCATCAAAGAAATCAGCCCAACAACTAGAAGCACTTTGTCATTTAATCATATCAGCCCATGTGAAGATGTCAACCAACGGCTCTTATAAGAAACTCCATGTGAAGATGACCCGATAAGAAGAAGCTCGGTTCTTACATGAGTTTGAAGCCGTTTGACCATATAATCTCATAAATCAATCAACCATGCAGAATAGTCATACTTCTTCTCCCCCTCAAGAATTGCATACAGAGATGCCATTCTTGATTGAATAAGTGAATATCATCCAAATGTAGTCAATTCACACTTCTCCCCCGCAAAATTAGCCCATGATGTCGCCATCGTCATTATAGTTGAGCAAGTGGAATAAGAAAACAACCAATGGTAGTCCGGTTCACTTGATGTTTGAAAGCGCATGGAAAAAGCATGAAGCATGTTGATGAGAATGGTCATAATAGAGAAGATTTCTCTTCTTCAGAAGATAAAGCGCACTGACACGTATACTTTTATTTTCTTTGAGGAACGAGGCTTGAACTGTTGTGTTCAAACGTCATAATCTCTCTCTTTTTAGCTCTCTTGGTAAGACATGTAATCACCCCATTATCATTCAGTAGGCTCTTTGTCGTGACAGCTGATGGAGAAAATCCAATAAGATGAATTTGACCCTGAAGTAAACTAACCCGAACTCGTGACTTAAACTTGCACATATGTAACAAAGAGCGGTGCCGAGACTTCATCCTCCATTGAATCTCTAAGTACTCTATACTCTTCATCCAACCAACCATCAAGTATAAGACGTACATCACCTCTTGAAAATCCACAATTGAATGTGACACTGAGCACTACAACGTAACTCCTTAAAATGATAGTTATTTTGTGGTGTCAAGAGCCTAATTTCCCCAAGTGGTAAAAAGAAAAGGTAAAAGACACCCAACAATAACTAGATTTCCCGATCTTCATTTTTGATAATAAGCTCGAACAAGGATCTTGAAGAATCTTCATCCAACCATCCCCGATACCTTCAGATATTAAGTACACTTGCCCGTGATAATTCACTTCAACCTCAAATAAATAATAGTGGATTAACCCCGTTGTCACATCTTCTGGTTAAAAGCTCAACTCTAGCCTCCTTTGACGTTTTAAGTGAACTCTGATAATGGTTTCATCCCGACCATGGTTAAATGCACATAAACGTCAAAGGAGGCTAGAGTTGACTTAAAGCTCAACTCTACCCCCGTAAAACCTTGTAATAGCCAAATTGCCATGACGAATATCCAAACACACATCCAATTCATGAAGTACACCCGTTTATCCCTTCTTCAAAACAGAAAACGTAGCACCAGCATCAAGTAAGATCCCGAAATACACTTTCCTTTCTTCAAAATGGTTCCATCAATACGGGGATTTTACAATTCTATGGTTTAAACCGAGAAATAGTTTCTTTCGCGGGATTTTACAAGAACCAAGAATAAACCGTAATATAGATCCGAAAATGCACCTTACTATTATCAGGATGTTTTCATTGTTACGGGAGTTTACAAGTCTATGATTTAAACCGAGAAATAGGTTCTTTCGCGGGATTTTACAAAATCAAGACAAAACCGTAAACAATGTCAGCTTGAATATGTTATGACAACTTTGGTTTCGGTGAATATCTGTTTTAGGGGAACATGCAGTGGTTCATCAATGGTTCATTATCCAACATCAACAACATCATCAATTATCCAATCAACACTTTGGTAAACACATTATTCACGCATTCGACAGCTATTGCAGTGACAACATGGTGAAGTAAACCCGATATGCCAAACTTGATCATGAAGTGAACTTTCCCAGATTTGTTACTTAAACTTGTACTAATCCTTGTGAAGAAGAAACGGTGTACCCAATGTACATAACCTCTTGACATTCTCAACTGAGTGAGACACCGAAGTGATAGCTACGCTGTGGGTTAAGTGAGAAAGAATCACAAACGCAACTAAATAGCCAAGTCTTTATCACCCGCTATAAACGCCCAACCAAGTCATCTTCGCGGAAGGGTGGAAAGAAAGAAGAAGAAATAAGTAAACACGCTCGGAAAACCTCACTTCAAATCCAAATAAGAAATACCGTCCAAACACCCTGTAGTCAACTTTGTTCAATCATCAACTCATGCCGTGAAATATCCATCGTGAAATAGTATAAACCAAAGTATCAGACCCCATTACAAAGCAACTCTCACCATCACACCAAATCACATAAAATCAAATCTCATAAGATCAACGCTCATATATACGATCAGATTTTGAAAGACTTAACCATAACTTTGAATTCGATCCATTTAAGCTTTAGAAGGCCCATGTCTATAACTCCAATTATTTTACCCGCTCCATTGAACAAATTTCGCCACACCATAATCACTCTTTACCTTATTTATGAATAGTCCAAGAAAATCTAATCTAATTAAAGTTATAGCCAACAATAGGTGTCTAAATCTCATCAAAATCATTTCAGGTCTCAGAAAATTTCATGATCCATTAAAGGATATTACACGATCCAATATACATAATTATACCGAATCCAAGTTCACATAAAATCCCACTATACCCGTCATATGTCACACTTAACAGTTAGGTCCAATAACTTAACAGTTTAGGGCCCAGTCCATTCAAACAATAGTATACGATCCATTCAATAGGCCCATAGAGGTGCTTCGGCCCATGGATATCACTGATTCAATCTACCAAATGGTGTCCTAATCTCACGGGTATTTAAGCACACATAATACACATTCTTTCCCTAAACACTAGGAACCCTACTCAAATTATTTTTCCCCCCCCTCACAAAAACGTTCTCTCATCTAGTCACCAAACCCTAATCACTCTCCTCTAATAATCCGCCAACCACTATATTTTTCTCACTAGAACTGAGAAAAAAACATACGAATCACATTAATCCCTAATTTTTCTTAACAACGAATCAGCACACTCTCACAAAATATCCGCCTTCATAAAAAAAACAAACCCTAATCGTAATCAGTCCGCCTCCCTTTTTCAAGTCTGTACGCCTCCTTGTTAATGATGTTTAAATTATATCTCGCCACAGAGATGGCTGGAGATGAGGACAAGGATTCAACATGTTATGCCACAGGGATGGTTTGTTGATGACCGGCATCAAGAGCTTTCGTAGAACTCAGGTAGGTAAATATTGTCAATTATTTTTGTTTTGAGTCACATACGAACCAGGGACATGAGTTAACATACTTGTTACACTCATTCCCTTATTTCGAATATCAGCAGTTGTAGATCAATGAAGAGTTCATTCTCAGGTTAAATGACCTTAGGGTCATGATACAATCCTTTTTGTTACAACAAGAGAGTGAGACTGAGATCCGAATGACATATGTTTAAGTAGGTCCGAATCTTAAAAGATTTTGAATCTGTGATGATTATTATATTTCGTGAGTCAAACCTTGAATGGTTTTGATGTTACATTGATAACCACGAATTACTGATTTGAGATATCGATTGATGCTGTTGTTAATTTTATTCCGTGTCTAGTATAGGTTTAGAGTTGGAGATGTATTTGGATCTGTAATGAGGCGCGAGTAAGTCTTGGTGTTTTGGTTGATGTCGAGACATGGTATATGGAATATGGTCATAGTGGTCGAGTCTTGTGGTCAAGAGTCTTGTTTACAGTTTATGTATCGTTGTTGAGGTCGTGGTCAACGGTCAATATCTTCATCATCCTTTCTGTCACAAGTCGCTAGCCAAAGTCTTTAGCCCAAGTGTCACAAGTCGCTACATCTTTTATACAAACAACTCGCTATCATACTTCTTTACATCACAAGTCGCTAGCCTTCAAAACTAACAAGTCGCCAACTTGTTAAGTAACAAGTTGCTAGGTCAAGTCGCTACATTTTTACATGATACAAGTCGCTACCTTTTAGTGTCAACTCGCTACTTGATAAATATCAAATCGCCCAAAGTGAATAGCAAGTCGCTAGGTCTTTTTTTTTTTTTTTTTTTCCAAGACTTTGAACGGACATGTTAAGAACAAGTCGCTAGGATTTTCCTGAGTTTTCCCGACTAATCATCTTCATACTTACCCGAAAATGTCATAAAGTTGCATAATTTAGACCTGTTATGACCTCAAAACCTGACCAGATTCAAAGATAGACCCGTAAAGAGCGAGAATAGCACATCATTTTAACCATTTTGACCATGGTTTGACAAAAGCGAAATTGGCGATTGACCACAAATAGATTAGATTCATTCACGGATAAAAACTTGAACAAGACTCATGTAAAAGTGACAAAGATACTGACTTGAGACAAAGAAAGTGACACAACAGATTCTGAAAAAGTCACATGAAGTTTTTGACCAAAAGATACCCACATGATACGAAAAATATTATCCGACCACAAAAACTACACAAACCAGTTAAAAAACCATGAATCAAAACCACAAAAAAATCATCAAGACACAACAACCTTGGCTCTGATACCATTTGTAGGATCGAAATATTATTGTGTTTGATGATTCGGGTGGTCTTGGATGATCAAAATACATGTTAGACATTTTAGAGAGAAAGTAGAGAGAGGAGTTTTTGGTAGAGTTGTAGCACAAATAAAATGTTAGATTGAATGAGAGCTCTACCTTCCATGGATGGAAGGGGTATTTATACTACAAACATAACGACCTCCTATCGGCTGTGGATCGGTATACGATGGGTAAAGACCCGTCCTTCCTCCACGGTGTTACTCTAAACTATTCTCGCTCTCGACTAACTAATTAACTACATAATAACGAATAACTACAAGTCTCACGAGCCAACATATGCTAAACCATAATTGGGGTGACCGACACTTTAACATGGAATTTCCAACCCTAACAATAAGCTTTGGTGAACCATCTTCGTGCAACAACGGTTACTCGTGTTTTCCTTTCTTGGATAAGCTTGAAAAACACTTCGACTTGTGGATATCTTTCACGCTTGGACGAGTGTGAAGGATTTTGGTTTTAAACCTAATCTTACGCCTAAGGTAAAGCTTACGAGTAAGTACTCTACGCATAAGTTAAATCTTACGCGTAAGGTACTCTACTTCTAAGTATAAAGTTTACGCATAAGCTTACGTTTAACCTTAAGTTTACGCGTAAGTCTGGGTCTACGCATAAACATCATCTTACGCCTAAGGAGAGTTACGCATAAGCAATCCTACGCATAAGCATTGACTCCTACGCTTAAGAACAGGTTTACGAGTAAGATTTTGAGCAAAACTTCAAACGGCTATAACTTTTGAACCGTAACTCCGTTTTCAGCGTTCTACCCATCAAAACGACCGTGAGAACGAGGAGATTGGCACCGAATAAACTAGGTCAACTTTCAAGTCCTAAAAACGCTCCGAAAAGAAGTTATCGAGGTTTTAAGTTTCGGACCAGCCACTACAACAACTCGAGCTTAATCTTCATCAAACACAACTCCTTTATCGTTGAATCGATCCTACATCAACTTTATCACTAATACCTTCATCAATGGCAACTCAACAAGACATTCATGCAGCCGGTGCCAAAAACCATCCTCCTATGTTGGAAAAAGGTGGTTATCTTCAATAGACAAGTCGTATGCTCCGCTACATCAAGACCAAACCTAATGGAAAACTAATGATTCAATCCATTACGAATGGACCCTTCAAGCCTCGACAAGTCCAAGACCACGAAATGCCGATGCAACACCTCCGTCCCACCATCCTTTCGTACTCAATATGAATCGAATACATCAAGAGGATAAGAAGTAAGTCTAAGCAGATGACATGGCAATTCATATTGTCCAACCGGGTTTACCAAGAGACATATTTCTTTGTCAGAGAGATTGCCAGAAACTGCTTTCGATATGTGGGAACATGTTAGATGGCTTTGTCATGGAATGAAATTGGCCAACAAGATACGGAGAACAAGTCGCTAACCGCATGGGAGAAGTTTACATCTACTCCGGAGAACCCATTGAATCCTACTATGGAAGGTTTTGCACTTTAATAAATGAGCTTATCGAAACAAGTTGAACCCGTAACTATCGTGAGTAACATCAAATTCTGAACAATCTTCAAGAAGAATGGGATGATATGTCACTATTGTCAACCAAACAAAAGACTTACATCGGTGAACTTTGATCAACTCAACGATTTTCCAAACAAAACCAAACTGAAGTGAATGAAGTTAGGAAAGAAAGATTGGCAAAGAATCATGATCCATTGGCACTAATTGCAAAGACTCAAACCACGGTGAATACACAACAACAAGCTTCATCATCTTCCACTAACAACAACTTGCAAAGAATACATTCCACAACCACAAGTCGCTTTTCCCTCAACAACAATTCTATCCACGAATAACAAGTCATTCAACAACAACATTATCCACAATACCAGAACAAGGAATCACCGATCCCAAACCGAACAAGAAGAGGCTTTGTCACATGCATTTGCATTCTTGGGTAAAGCATTGAGTCGCTATTCCACACCAACTAACAACAACCAAAGGATTTCATTAAACACTGCAATGTGCAAATTGCACAAACCGGTTTTGAATATGGGTAATCAAGGACAAATGGTTGGAGTTATTGGGAATCAACGAGGCTATGCTAATTGGATTTCACATAGGTAATCAGCGCCCGTATCGGAGTAATCAGTTGGGTCGAATGTTGGAAATCGATGGGTCGAGAATGTTGGGAATAGAGCGATGGGTAATCGAATGGGAATGTTGCGCTCGATTGTTGGGAATTATGGAAATGTGAATCAGGTAATCAGTTAAGTGTTACAATTGTCAAGGAGTGGGTCACATGGCAAGGAATTGTCCTACTAAGTTTAAAAAGAAGAATGCTACATATCTTCGTAGCTATGTCTTAGCACAAAAGGCGTAATCGGGAATGCGGTTGAGTGCTTAGGAACATGACTTTTGCTATTATGGATGATTTGGAAGACCTAGAGGAAATCAATTCAACTACATCTTCATGGCAAATCTTCAAGAGACTAAGCACGACACCGACTGACGCACCTCCCGCCTATGACGCCAATGCAAGATGTCGAGGTACCAATCATTGATCCATGCTATAACAATGTCATATTTGATGTGTTTACTCATGACGAACAACATTCTCGTGACATCCGCACCTACTTACAATACATACCGGACAATCCGAGTTGTAGCAATACTAACTCAAACTCCGATGTGGATCCTAGTGGAGGTTGTGTGGCACAAAATAACGAGACCGATGAGGAAACACGTGCTTATTTGAAACATTAATCAATAAGCGTGGCATTGAAATCGAGAAAGTTAAACGGTCAATCACAAAGTTAAGGCCGTGAATGCTAAATTGACCGAGCTTGAGAGTTACAAGGAGAACGCATAAGCTTTAATTTCACAAAAACCAAGAGTCGAATTAGAAGCGGTTATCGAAATTGCTTTAAAAGAACAACAATTGCAAATCAAGTATAACACACTTGATGTGAATTTGAACTTGAAAATAAAATCTTTACACAAGGAAATTTCTGATCTAAATGACCATCTTTCAAAACAAAAAGTAATGTTTTCTGATCTTAAAAAAGAGAAGAAACAGTTGATTACTGATTTTTCAAAACGAGAAGATTCTCTCATTGATGAAATTCTTGATAAAGATGAAAAAATCAAAAAATTGGAAAATTTGCTTGTTACAACGGGTCATTCAGCTAAATCACCCAACATGCTGATTAATCAAACAAATCCGTATTTTCATACAACACAAAAAATGGCCCTTGGAAACAAACCTCCTTGTTTCCTCAAGAAAAGTCAGAAAGAACGGAATGTGTTGAACAATGGAAAACCTTTGCATGAACCCATAATTGTTCATGATTCTCTTGAAACGTTAGAACTATCTGAGGAGAGTAGATAAAAAATGAAACAAAATCATCCGGAAATCAAACCAATCGACTACAACAAATGGAACAAAATTTTTGGAATTACCTTTGTTACACAAAAAGAAAAGTCAAAGTTTTCCATCACACCAAGTGTTTCAAACAAAGTGTCAACACCAGTTTCAAAATCAGTTTCAAAACCAGTTGTTGTCTCAAAATCTCTTTCGAACATTGAACAAAGCTCTTCAAACAGTCCTTTTAACACAAGTGATGCTAGAAGTATTTTAGACAATGTGAAAACTAGAATTGCGGGACTTCAAGAGATCATTAAAACTAAAACCCATATTACAACTAACATCCGTGTTCTAGTTTTGATAATGAAAATAAAAGTTTTTGAAGCGAAATTGCCTCAAATTGAATAACATCAACTCAAGGGTAATTCATTTTGAACAAGCATTTTGAAAGAAACAGTGACTTTGTCAAGGACCATAAATCCTCGGTAAAGCAAGCTAATGAAAGTGTTGAACACATCAAAGTTTTGGAAAATTTAAATGATTCTCTCTTCAAGATGTTCGACTCGATATTATGTCCATTATTTTACAAACATATTACATTGAAGATCATGAAAGACTCACCGAGACCTCCAAATTGTTTCAAAATATGAAAAGCTCTTGAAAATTTTGAAAAGAAAATGTATCATATTTTAAACAACTTGATCAAAACCCGAGGAATGCAAGTATGACAACCGTCGTATGAGCGTGCCTACAATGACATGAAAGCGAAAATGATCTTTTGAGGGCTCATTGGAATGTCAAAAGGAAAGGCGTGGATATCGAGATTACAAAACCATTGACTAAGGAGAAAGCAAATGTTCCCAAACCGGTTTTCAAACAAAAAATGTCATTTCTCGCCTCCTCCAAAAGTCAATGAGAAAATGATTTATCAAAACCAATACTCCACCGCCTTGCCTAAACAAAATGTTGAAAAAGGAAAAGTGGTTATCGAGACACCAAAAGTTTTAGCACATGGCCTTTTTAAGATGAGTACCACTAATGCTCGCCTCCACATCTAAAACATATGGAACAAATGACATAAGTTTAGAAAAGCACTCTAAAGAGACTAGGAAAGCTGAAACCACTTTCTAGATAAAATGTGATTCCTAATGAGTGTGCCTTACCTTTACAGACTAGAAAGCACCTCACGAGCAGCAGACTAAAGCCTAAGAGCAATACAAGGAACAATAGAGTCTCGCATGCCTCTATGAGTAGTAACTTGAATAAAGAGAAGAAAGTAGAAGACCACCTAGGAATTTCATCGCTTTTAATAAGAAAGACATTTCATCCGAATGTAATGAACCTATGAACTCTGCTAAGTTTAATGAATCTGTTGAATATGTTTGTTTAACTTGCAAGAAATCTTTAACTAATGTTCAAGATGATTGTGTTTCTAAGAATGTGATTGATAAGCCTGTTCAGAAGAACTTCCCAAAAAGAACTTATGCTAAACCAATAGGATGCCTAGTTGCAAGACTTAGGTTTTACACTACTGATAAGAAGCATAGTCTTTATTATAGGGATGATATTTGGAAACCAATGGGTAGAACTTTCACACTCCGGAATGGTAGAATGAGTGATGAACATGTTTTCCCAATAGACAACTTCTATGAGTGTGATCAGGACTTTAACTCTAACCCAAAGGAACCAAAATCAAAACGGTTTCCAAAATCTTCTTCTTCTGTTCTTGGCAGGTTATCGAAATATGTCTTTGGATCATCGAATCGGGTTGCTCCAAGCACATGACCGGAAATCAAGTCACCGATCAATTTCTTCCGAAATTCATAGGAACCGTGACGTTTGAAATGATCATGTAGCACTATCATGGGTTATGGAGATCTACCTTTTGAAATTATTTGATCACTCGGGTTTACTATGTCGAAGGGTTGGGACACAATTTGTTTTCATCAGGCGGTTCTATGATGCGATTTAGAGGTTGCTTTTAGGAAAATGCTTGCTTTGTTAGAAACTTGGATGGCACTGATCTCTTAATCGGGAATCGTGATACAAACTTGTATGCTATCGACATTAACCAAATGGCCTCTTTATCACCAATATGTCTTATGACACGCGATCCGAACAAAGTCCCGTTGTGGCATAGAAGGTTATCAACTCAATTTCGACACCATCAACAAAATTGCCAAAGACAACATCGTCAACGGACTTCCAAAGTTCAAATACACCAGGATCACCTATGTCCATCATGCGAACAAGGAAAAGCAAAAGAGCATCATATAAACCCAAACCCGTACCTAGTTCGGAAGCAAAGTTGCATATGTTGCACATGGACTTATGTGGCCCAATGAGAGTTGAAAGCATTAATGGGAAAAAGTATATTCTTGTTATCGCCGATGATTATTCAAGATATACATGGGTTAGGTTTCGAGATCAAAAGGCTAAGCACCGTGCATCATCATCACCTTTCAAGCGTATTCAAGTACTTCTTCAAACTCGGTAAGGGTTGTAAGAATGCATAACGCACAAAATTCACAAATCGTGAGTTAAGAGCTTATTTTGAAGATGTTGGAATAACTCATCGACATCGGTTGTTAGAACTCCACACAGAATGGGGTAGTTGAAAGAAGAAATCGTACTCTTGTGGAAGCTGCCGCATAATGCTAATCTATTCTAGTGCATCGTTATTTCTATGGGTCGATGTTCAGCACCGCTTGTTTCACTCGTAACCGATCCTCATCCATCCAAGATTCAATAAAACCCCATATGAACTAGTGAACAACAGAAAACCTGATATCTCTTACTTTCATGTGTTTGGCGCTTTGTGCTATCCGACAAACGACAGAGAAGATCTAGGAAAACTGAAAGCTAAAGGTGATATTGGAATCTTCATTGGATATTCAGATAACTCGAGGGCATTCAGGGTGTATAATAGGAGAACTAGGAGAATCATGGAGATGAGGAATGTGAATTTAGATGAACTTTCAAAAATGGCTTCTGAGAGACTCGCTCTAGAACCAGCGCTTAAACCGATGGCTTTTAATCCAAACAGATTAGAACCCGCACCAAACCAGCAAACTTATGGACACATCAGTTCAGGACTCATACAACAAAGAGCTCCATCAACTTTTGCTGACACACCTCATGAACAAGAATGGGAGAATTTCTTGAGTTAATGTTCGATGAATACTATGGTGGAACTTGACAAATGCATCAAACCATCATTCCATTGACCCGCTCAAAATCATCCATCACCACCAACAGATGATGCATCTACAACTGTCAAAACCAATGCACCAACTCCATCAACGTCATCTACATCGACTTACGCAAATCCTATTCTTGAAACAGCTTTACCAATAGTTGATGAGCAAAACCAAAACATATCATTTCAAGAAGAACCTTCACAAAACCGAACGATGCAACGTTAGATGAAGACTTATTTGAAAACCCGCTTGTCGCGGAATCACCGAATCATCGCTGCTTACAAGAACCATCTAACTCGCATACGATAACCAACGATATCCTTCTACTCAAGTGGACAAAAGACCATCCAATTGAACAAGTTACTGGTGAACCTTCACGGCCAATTCAGACGAGACGTCAACTTGCCACCGATTGCGACTTGTGCATTTACATTTGCTCAATTAGCAATATTGAACCGAAGAACATTTGGGAGGCAATGGCAGATAATGCATGGATAGAAGCAATGCAGGAAGAACTTCTCCAATACCGTCTCCATGACTCTTGGGATTTGGTTCCAAGACCAATTGACATTAGTGTCATTGATCTCAAATGGTTATGGAAGAACAAAAGGGATGAAGAAATGACGAATTGCAACAAAGCTCGTCTTGTGGCCAAAGGATACAGACAGGGAAGAAGGATAGACTTTGAAGAGTCATTCGTGCGGTATCCGAGACTTGAGCGATCAGATATTCTTAGCCTATCGACTCACAAAAACATCACGGTTTATCGATGGACATTAAGACCACGTTCTTGAATGGAACTCGAAAGAAAAAGTGTACGTGAGTCGCTAGAAGGCTTCATAGACATCGAACATCCGAATACGTCTACAAACTCAAAAAAGGCAATCTATGGTTTGAAACAAGCTCGAGAGCGTGGTATGACGAATCGTCCTCTTTCCCGATTCAAAACAATTTCACCAAAGGAACGGTTGATCCTACCTTATTCACACAAAAATGCAAAATGACATTTTGATTGTTCGATTACGTGGGCGACATCATTTTGGGTCCACAATCGAATCTTTCAAAACATTTTAAAATCTCATGAAAAGCAAATTTGAATTGTCCATGATGGGGAACTAAAATTTTTCTTGGTTTACAAATACATCAATCTCCACGTGGAATTTTTATTAATCAAGCTAAATACACAACTGAGATTTTGAAAAATTATGGTATGGATAATTGTGATTCGGTCGGTACACCAATGGTAACTTCACCAAAATTGGAGCCGATTTATTTGGGAAACCCATCGATCCGAAGAAATATCGAGCATGATTGGTTCTCTCATGTACCTCAACGCTAGTCAATTCGATATACATTTTGCTATTTGCTTATTAGCACGGTTTTAGGCAAAGCTCACCGAATCGCACCTCAAAGAGGTTAAAAGGATCTTTCGGTGCTCAAGACATCCATTCACATGGGACATTGGTATCCGAAGGAATCGGTTGATCTAATTGCCTTTTCGTATGCGTACCACGCAGTGATCAAGTTACAAAAAGTACATCGGGAGGAGCACAATTTTGGTGAAAAGTTAGTCACCGGTCTTCAAAGAAACAAGATTGCATTGCACTTTCAACTCAAGTTGAGTATGTGTCTCTATCTGCGTGTTGTGCTCAAGTTCTATGGATGAGAACACAACTCACGATTATGGCTTTACTTTCGATAAAATTGTTGGGTTTAGTAAATACCCAAACCCCTTAATCTAGGATTTGAATAGAAAATAGCCCAGTGTTTAATCCGTTAACACAAACAGTCATCGAGTGCATAGTCTCTCGGTGAGTCATCTTCGTGATACTCAAGAAGAGGCAAAGAAGAAGTCTCTCCACTCGATGAGGCGGAACTTAAAGGGTGAAGACCGAGTCAAGAAGAAGATGATGGATTCGGTGAGTGATGACAATAACTCATTGAATCCCTAAGATTCCTCTCCAACTTCTTACATCAAGACAAACCAAGTAGAAAAGCGAAGGATGTAAAGATCAAGAAAGAGCGGGACAAGCGGGAAAGGTTGAATCGATAAGATGAAGTCCTTATCAACCAAAGTCAACTTTCCCGAATGGCAAAGATCGTGCTCGATGTCATCACTTTGAATTTAGGAAAGTAGTCTTGTCTCTTACCTAGAATAGTCTTTAGAATGAGACAAAATACATCAAGATTTTGTCTTACAGATGATGTCGGTTGTCACTTAGAAAGAGTCAAATATCATACATGTATAAATAGCATAAGAGATGGAGTGAAAGGTTAAGCTTGTGAATTGTAAAACACACATACATGCAAGCCATCTTTTCACTCCTCCAAATACAACTTAGTTCCGAGATAGCTCGGTGAGCTCTAAGAGTTGTGCTCGGACTTAGCACGAGCTTAGAGAGGAATCACCCAACTTTGTCATTTCAATCCCAAGTACTATTCCGCAAGTACTTGGGTAACGATTCTTTGTTGATTTATTTCTAATAAGAATATGATGTTGAAAATTACTTAGTGTGTTTTCCTTATGTTAATTTCACCATAGTTCACTATTAACTTGTTTTATAAACTTAAACTGTTTTAAACGATAGTGAACGGGAACAACAAGTGGTATCGAGCAAGGCTAATTATAAAACTGCTTTTAGGCCGCTCTAAAAGTTTTTAAATTAGGATCCTATGGTCGAAATTGATGTACCCCAACTAGTCGATAAAAGGGTGGAGCTTATTCAATTTGTTCCCTAGACTTGAAGTTGGCAAATTCAACAAATGGAAAAAGCGAATGCTTTGTTATTTGATTGGGATGGAACCTTATTATATCAAGTGTATAAATGAAGGTCCATTTGTCCCAAAGATCATTTGAATGGTTGCCCAACACTCAAGCTCGGTGGACCCAGGATGAAAGGAGAGTGGTCAACCGGGACCAAAGACTCAAAAGTATCATAATATCTTGTCTTCCGACGATATTATGGAGTTTGTTATAAGTTGTAGTAATGCTAAGCAAACACAGGATGGCCTAGTTCATAGTCACGAAGGACCATCGATACCAAGGAAAACAGGATAATGGACACGAAACTTGAGTATAACACCTTGAGGCTAAGGACTCGAAACTCTCTCTCAAACTTACACCGGATACAAAACTCTTTTAAATGAACTTTCAAATGATGGTGTTAAGTTGTCCAAGCATGAAATCAATGTTGGTTTTGTAAAGCAGTCTCCCGAGAAGTGGTTGAATTTCTCTGTGGACTTAGAAATGCTAATCATATCCAAAATCTTGAGCTTCACGAAATTTACGGAAATTTGTCTATGAGGAAAACCTCATCAACAGACGATACCCGACTTAAAAAGTCTCGTGAAGTCAAGAAGTCATCGACCACTACCTCATCACCAATATCAACTACTTTCTTTTCTAACAATGTAGTTCAAGATTTCCAAGAAAACTCGATGATGAGCCCGATGAGAGATCAAGTGAGGAGTACCTAAATGACCTAAATCTTGAATTTCAGAAGGGCACTCTCGCTAACTCTCGAAGGTTTATAAAAGAAACAAAGGTTTTCAAGCGCTAAAGCAATCAAGACACTTGAATGCTATAAGTGTCATAAAAGAGGCCATTTTGCAAAGACTATTTTTCAAAACAACTTCAACCTCTTACAAACCATCGTGATCTAATCGTCTTGAGCTTTAGCAAATTTCAACCAAAAATCTATCGTCTCATCAAAATGTTCAAAACAAATGATCTTAACAAAACCATTGATTATGAAGCTAAGTATAAGAAAGCAAAAGCTAAGCTTGCATTGCTTGAGGCCGATCCCTCGTAAACAACAAAAAATGTTCAACATGTGGTGGTAAGAACAAAGGCCTAGTTTTGAAACCTTTGATGGGATGAAGAGCCAATCTCATCGGATGATGAAATGGTACATGTCGGTGCTCTAATGGCTCTCTCCAAGAAGACAAGCTAGTTGTTGGGAAGAATCATGCTAGGAACGGGAATGGGTCAACATCACAATGAAGAAGGTAAACACTTTACTTTCTATGGATGATGACTCGATTAGCGGCCTTATATGAATTATCTAAATGTTGACCTTAAGTTTGTAGAAGAGCAAAGATCAATCTTTTTCTAAGTACAACAAGTTAAGTTTTGAACTGAATAAGTGTAGGGATGAATTGCTTATTTTAAAACAAGCTAAGCTTGAAGGTGCCACTTTGCAAATTCAAAACACCGAACTAGTTAAAAGAAATCGAATCTTCAAGATGAACTTAAAAGGCAAATGATATTCTTAATAGTTGGACCGCTAAGAATCCTGTGGTCTTTGATCTTGTGGGAGCCCCAAGAGTAAGAAGAGAGTCATAGGTGAAGATCATCTCCCGACTCTCTCAACAAAGACCGCCTCCTAAGCCATTTGTGTCCGTGGCATGATTACAAATATGTTGGTCGATTCCAATTCCAAATGATTGGATTGAACGAGTTAATCACGAGAGTAAGCTTCCAAACTTCGATTACGGAAGGATTCTAGAGCTCGAAAGTCAAGCTCTAAAGAGCATGCTTGACTCCCGATGTGCCCGGCCAGTACCGAACATATCTCGAGTCGGCAAGCGTAATCTCAGCACCGCCCACCACCGAAACCTCTTGAGGTAGTGCCGCCCAAGCTCGAGCTTACTTCACTACAATTCAATCCTCATTCACCAAAAGAAAGGTCGGACTTGGTAGAACCATCCTACAAAGACAAGCAAAACTAATCCAACAAGAGTCTACTCCTACCGAGACTTCAACATCCTCTGTCCCCAGGCGACCAAATCCAAAGAATCGATCGAACTTGTGAGGAAGCTTTATGAAAAATGGAATCCATTGAAAAGGTCCCCGAACCAATCAAGGAGACAAAGTCGCTTCCTCCGCCTCAAAGTCTAAGTCACCTCTAAAACAAACAAAAGTGTGAGTGTGTCATTACACTAGCCATACCACCGACAACCGCTATAGAATCCTTTTGCATGATTCGCAAAAGGATGATCACAGGATCGCAGACCATCTACAAGATGTCATCAAGCAAACTATACCAAAGTTGGTCATCGGATGTCTCATCCTCCAAAGTCGCTCCCAAGAATAGAGCAAAACCTTTTCCTCTGTGCCCTCACTGGGTTTAATGATCATCATCGGGATGATTGTCTCATGAATACATGCCGTGATATATGCGGTAATCCAGTTCATGAGACATCCCAACATGACAAAGGTCATTCATGCAAGGAGAAATTCCAAACAACCCAGTCACCGAGTCATCCTCACCTCTAAATGCAAAACACGTGGTAGCACCATGCACACAACTCATCGACCATGAGTCGATTGCAAATATCAAAGAGACCTTGAGATCCAAGCCCACTAGTAAGTGGGTCACAAGAGAAACTAATTCGGTTTACTACTTGTGTAGAGACATGCCAGAGCCTATTTGGCATCTAGATAGTGGATGCTCAAGAAGCATGGTGGTGTGAAGGAATATCTGCACAAGTATGTAAAGGAACCAGGCCCAAGGTAGTATTTGGTGATAACTCATCATGTCCCATCAAGGTTATGGTTCAATGGCGCAATGGAATAGTTTTCTAGAATAGCCTATGTCAACGGTCTCAAATACAATCTCATCGATTGTCACCAACTATGTGATGCTAAATACATTGTACAATTCAATGATAAACAAGGAACCATTTTCAATGCCAACAAGGAAGTTGTGTTGATAGCTCTAGGAGAGATGATGTTTATGTGCTTGACATGTCAACTCTCTCCTAAGATGGAACATGTCTCTTTGCTAAAGCCACCGAAACTATCAATTGGGCGTGGCATAAGAGACTTTCACACTTAAACTTCAAAACCTCAACAACTTGGCAAAACAAAACAAGGTCCTTGGCTTACCATCACCGGCTTTGCAAAGACAAACCATGCTCGCTCGTGAAAAGGGTAAACACCACGAGCATCATTCAAAACCAAACAAAATTTCTCCATCAAAAGCGCCTTCACCTCCCGCATATGGATCTCTTTGGACCTCGTCGGTCCCAGTCAATCCAAAGATGAGAAGTATACACTTGTCATTGTTGATGAGTTCTCTAGATACACTTGGGTATACTTTCTTTCCAAAAGAGTCGGCGGTGATACAATAATGTCATTCATCGAAAGATTGAAACCGAATGACATTATCGTTAAACAAATCGAGGCCGACAATGGTACTAAGTTCGTAAATCAAGAGCTTGAGAGCTTCGTGATGAAAAGGAATTTCTCAAAATTTCTCTTCTCCATATACCCCCGAACAAAATGGGGTTTTTGAAAGGAAAAAGAACTCTCATTGAGGTGCTAGAACCATGATAAATGGATCACCCTCTCAAAGCATTTACGGGTGAAGCGGTCAAAAGCACTCGTTACACTCAAACAGTCAATCATTGTCAAAAGACATAATAAAACCCCATATGAGATCTTCAAAGGTAAACTTCGACATCGGCTATTTTCATGTGTTTGGATGTCCTGTGTTTATTCACAACCACAAGGATCATCTAGGCAAGTTTGATGCAAAAGCGATGATGGATACTTTTAGGCTACTCACCGATCTCCAAAGCCTTCGTGGTTTTTAACACAAGGAGACAACAAGTTGAGGAAACCTTTCATGTCACCTTTGATGAAAGTCTTGAAAGCATCGAGGTTCACCAACACCTCGATGGAGGAAATAGGAATTGATGACTCATCAAGATATCCTCCGATGAGTACAACATCGAACTCAATTCCTCATATCAAGTCGATCTCGACATCTCATATTATGTATTACCTCACAACCTACCCCAACCAATCATCAATGAGTTCATTGAAAATCGATCTGTCCCTGTTCGGGATAAGTAACAATGATCCAAATGATCGGAACTCGTAACTCATGATCCTCAACTCGATCAAAACATCTCTACGGATGTTCTAAATGATTATGTGGCCCTTGCACCGAACTCACATCCCGAACTCCCAAGTGACATCTTCAAGCTCGGATCCCGAGACCACAAAGTAAGTGGACAAGATCTCGGGACATTGAGCTTGTAAACATCATTGGTGAACCCACCGAGGGCATGCTCACTAGAAGCATGGTCGCTAGTCTAACCGCAGACTTCACCAATGAATGTCTATATCTTGATTACCTATCGGACATAGAACCCAAAAGTGTCACCAAGCTCTAAAATACCCAAGCCGGGTTCAGCTATGCAAGAAGAATTGCAACAGCTTGATAAAAACAAGGTCATGACCTTGATCAAATGTCCTCGGGATGTAGTAGTCATAGAAATGAAGTGGGTTTTCGAAACAAAACCGATGAAAACGGCACTGTCATTAAAAACAAAGCCGGACTTGTAGCCAAAGGTTACAGGTCAACAAGAAGGCATTGACTATGATGAGACATTTGCTCTGTTGCAAGAATGGAAGCCATCAGGATCTTCCTTGCATATGCAACATACATGAACTTGTGGTCTACCAAATGGATGTTAAAAGTGCATTCCTAAATGGTGATCTCAAGGAAGATGTGTATGTTCGACAACCTCCGTGCTTTGAGAGTAGTGAATTCCACGACTATGTCTCGAAGCTTGACAAAGCCCTTTATGGACTTAAACAAGCTCCCGGGGCATGGTATGAAACTCTCGGCCTTCCCGATACAAAACAAGTTTGTCGGAGGAAAGATAGACAACACAATGTTTGTCTATAGAACCCAACAGGATGTGATACTAGTCCAAGTGTATGTTGATGATATCATCTTTGGCTCAACAAACTACAAACTTTGCAAACAGTTTGAAAACTAATGACAAAGAAGTTTGAAATGAGCATTATGGGGAACTTACTTACTTTCTTGGACTACAAATCGTGCAAACCGATAAAGGAATATCCATCATCAAGAGAAATACACGAAATCTCTTGAAGAAATATGAGATATTTGACTATGCCTCGGTGAAGACACCAATGGTCCCACCTAACAACCTTGGACCGATCTCACCGGCAAATCAGTCAATCAAACTCATTTCGAGGGATTGTTGGCTCACTAATGTATCTAACCGCTACTAGACCGGACATACAATTTTCGATCTGTCTAATAGCAAGATATCAATCCAATCCCAAAGAATCCCACCTCACTGCAGCCAAAAGAATACTCAAAATTGAAAGGAACCCCAAACCTTGGACTCTATTATCCAATATGCTCGTGGTTTGATCTCAAGGGTTACTCGATTACGATTATCTTGGGTGCAACATGGATGAAAAAGTACCTCGGGGTCTGTCAATTTCTTGGAGGAAAACGGTGTATTGGAGTGCAAAGAAGCAACAATCGGTGGCTATGTCCTCGGTTGAAGTCGAATATGTGAATCGCAGCAGGATGTTGTGCCAATGTATTATGGATGAAAAGTCAACTCGGTGACTATGACATCCATTACAAAATGGTGCCCATCTTTGTGATAACACTAGTGCAATTGCAATCTCAAACAACCACATCCTCCACCAAAGAACCAAACACATTGATATCGGATATCACTTCATCGGGGATCACATAAAGAAAGGAGACATAGAACTTCATTTCATCCCTATCGAATATCAATGGTGATATCTTCACCAAACCCTTGGATGATCCTACCTTCGTAAGACGAAAGTCGAATTGGGAATGCTTGACATTGAAAGTCAAGTATCCGAAACCAATCTCGAGAAGTTCTCGAAATGGTTCATCCTCCCTGAATATCCAAAACCAACCTCTCCTTTGAATAAGTAAGACTCATTCGGGTCCCGACACTTGACAAAGAGCATTGAATGAGTAACTAAATGATCTAAACATCGATTACTTAAATGTCCTAGGTTGGTAACTTCACCAATTTAATAAAGGAATATATGTCTCTTTGTCTTCATGTCATCCCACTTGGCATTTAATGCCTCTCACAAAAATATCAAATTGATATTTTATCTCGCAAAGTGTACTTTAAGCTGCAATCGCAATCGCTCCCTTGAAAATGGGATTTTCTTTTGGTAATGGGTGGTAGCATTAAATGTGGAAATTCAAACGTCTTTCAAAACCGACTCTTAATATTCCCATTTGTGCACAAAACACCCTCTTATCACTCTATAAATAACCTCTTCCAACACAAACAAACACACACAAATCTTTTCGCAACAAAACTCTGTCAAAATCATTTCAAAAATTCAAAACATTTGTGTGTGTTCAAAACTCTTAAAACCTCTTTTGGAAAACCCTTCTTGTAAACATTTACAAAGTTTTCATCACAAACTTGAAGAGATCTAAATACTTTGATTGTTCTAGTCAAAACATTTTTAATCCTAAAATCTTTGTTAATGGAAATGGCTAGAACACAATCTCTCCGCTTGCTTCTCGATTGGGTAGGGATCTTACTAACGTTGAATTCAAAACAAATAATGTCATAGGAAATTTTGAATATCCCGAAAATGTCCCAACCTATAAAGACATTATAAAATTTTTATTCAATCGCCCACTTAAAACGGCCTTTGTAAAATGTCCTCGAGAGTGTACCCAAACTACCTCGGGGAGTTTTGGGCTCTTGCTAGAGCCTTGACCCGACACCTTCCATCGATGAGAATAACCTTAGACCTCTCTGGAGTATCTCATCGAGTTCGATCTAAATGGGGAAACAATACACCACGGATTACAAAACATTTTGCACTACAACAGGTTAGATTATAACAAAGGCACTTATGTCGCCCATCCCGAACCCTCCATGTGAAGGATGGGTTAAAACAAATCATTTTAGATCCAACGTTTTGGACAAGACCCGGTCACTAAAAGCTCATTCCCGTGGCTTGGAGGATCCTCTTCACTTTGTGATTCAGTCCTCGCGGGAACCACTCATCCACTAAACAAGTTAACTCTATTCGATTGATGATGGCATCTTGCTTGATGAATGGGGTCTTTGTCGACATAGGGAGATCATTTACGATGATCTCGAAGAAGCTACAAAGCAAAACTAGGACGGCACGTTTCGTATCCTAGGTTTGGCTCTTGTGCTCGCAATCATTCGGGTTCAAATTATACTCGGGATGAAAAATTTGGAAATTTACGGCATCCCGAGCCCATCAAATTTTCAAAGGACCCATCCCTCGTCACTCCCATCGATTGACGCCCACATGATTGTTGTAAACAATCAAAGTGGATCGATGTCTCAAACCCCGCTTCTAAAAGAAAAGGGAAGTCTCGGTGGGACTAAGACTAAACCAAAGTCTCGGGGCCCCGAGGCTTGGAGCACAACCTAAGAGGCACAAAAGCCCTTGACCAAAAAGACACCCACCCACTGTGCAACAACCACCCAAAGAACAACGAAGGACAACGATACATCACAGTCGGTGCCTTGGTCACACCTACTACTCCCCAGATCCGGAGGAAACAAACAACCCATTGGTAGGGGGCGCCTTCCACAACGCCCGGTGATGACATTTGCAAATCCAAGCCTTTGTCCGAGGGCACACCGATCTCTCCCAAAGACTCGGAGGAATCAAACAACCCGCTAATAGGGATACAACTATCACCGACTACGCTAAAGGCACTGAAACACCCACCAAGGTGTCTCGGGGTCATTGGGGACAAAGACTCGGAGGAAAGGAACAACCCACCGATACGGAACCCACAACCAATCCCGACTCCGGTGAAGACTCGTGAGGAAACATACCACCACGATATGGAACCCATCACCAACCCCGGTTAAGCTGTGTCGATGTCACCGGGATATTATTCTCGAAGATGAACTTGTTGAGGCCGATGATGAAATCTTATCGGTGGAGAAGAAATGGATGGCCGAGGTTCAAGTGAACAAGAGCCTCGGCTGATCCAAAGAGCATCTTGAATCACCGGTCAAGCCCGACAATAATGACTCTCTTCATCTCTGATGAATTTGAAAGATTTGATAATGTTCTCCTACTCATCGAAGACAACTAGTTCGGTGGATCACCAAAGCTTCAAGAAGGTTATATTCGGGATCATCGACACATTGTGGGAGCAACACACCGAGGTCTGCGAGTTATCGCCGATCTAAAGGTGAAGTACATGGTTTTGATGAAAATGTTCATGAGCATAGGGATCGATGTATGACAAAATTCACCGATCGGATGAAAACATGGCTAAATTCCTCGAGGCATCTTGAGGTGTAGGTACCACGATAGATGAAATCGAGAGTTTGTCAAAGAAGACCCAAGACTCAACTCTAAAGTCTTTGGAGGCTCTTGAGAACACTTGAAACAATCCTCAAACCTCACCGAATCGCTCAATATGCTCAAATCGCAAATGTTCGTGGTCTTCCATCCTCGATCCAGTCTCTTCAAAATACATTGGACTCTAACACGCAGTGGCTACCTTGGCTCAGCATCCTCATCTCCGGCCCGGAATCTTGGGCCCTGTAATGACAGCCTTGGAGGTTTCTCGGGCTAATTTGGAAACAAAAGTCACTAGTATTCAATCGACACTTCAAACATCAAGGCTATGATCTCGTAAATTTATCAGCCTTCAAGGGTCAAAGTCGACCCTCTTCAAAGACCCACTCCAACTCTTGCCCTCACCGAGGCTCAAGAATGATTGAGGGGAGAATATTGTCAAGAAACTCATTCTCACACCGAGGGGAGCCAACACCAACTGAAGATTGGCTCAAATCTCATCATCCCCACCGGTCTCAAGAATATCGATCTCATCAATCCCACCAACAACATCAACAACAACAACACCGATAAAGAATCACCCAATAACAACAACACCACCACCCCCGGTAGCAACTTCATCTTCCTCGAGCCGGGACAAAGGAAAAGGCAAGATGGCAACTTCGAGCACGAGAAGATTCCCTATAAAATCGGCGACACCGAATACCGCTCACACAAGAACAATCGAGTAAACACCTTGCTAAAGAAGAAAAAAGGTTGAAACAAGTCGAGGAAGAGAAAAAACAGGAAAAGCCATCGAAAAGGTTGTCGCCGAAGAAGTCGAGAACATGGACTAGATCCAAGCAAACTTCAAACGGTCAGGGGCAAAAGTTCAAGGAGGCTCGGCGGCTCGGATGGTCGCAATGAAAAAGCGGTGGAAGAAAAGAAGAAGAAAGCTGAAGCTCTCGTGCAAAGCGAGATTGAGGAGTACAATCGACAATGACAAGTCAAGGCTTCCTCAAAAATCACGTATGTCGAATCATCCCAATACCAAACCACCGCCATGAACGTCAATAATAGGGGTTGATAAAAGACACTCGAGGTCCATGATCCCTTAAATTCACCGACTTTGGGATCACCGAACTTGATGAGCTTGGTCCAATCATTGAAAAGAAGAAGAATGCGGTGGTTAAGGACACGATGAAATGCTCGATAAAAGATATGAAAGATCGAGAGATTGTCCATTTATTGGGAATTGAGCCACCTTAATCGCACCTCAAGGATCTCAACCACAATCATCCACGGCAAAAGGAAGAGAGTTGAGTTCCAACTCGAGATTAAAGTGCTCGATGGAGTGTAACAGGAGTGCTCAAGGGGTTAAATTTGTAAACTGCCTAGTGATAGAAGCTCGAAGAGGGCTATTCCACATTGATGTCTATGGAAACCCCGCTTTTCAAAGATGGAGTGATATTGATCAGGTGGTGTGGCTGCAATGCTAAGCTACATACCAGCTGGCCTCTCAAATTCAAACCCAAAGAAACATCGAGGTTACGCCAAGACACAATGCCAAGATAAGAGACCATCACGATAGAGAAACACTCATCACCAAAAGGTCAAGCTTGAAGCATTGGGAATCCATCCGGATTGACATCATTTTTATCTTTTGTACTAGTGATAGGAACTATGTAATCGATCAATAAACGATGTATGTTTTATTCATTTACTCGGTGTTCCTTATTGTATTCATTAGTACATTCAGCAAGAAGAAGCCTCTTGCTCACTTACATCGATCAACCACCGAGGCTATTTGTATATCCAAATAGGGGAGACCGTGGGTTGATAAATACCCAAACCCCTTAATCTAGGATTTGAATAGAAAATAGCCCAAGTGTTTAATCCGTTAACACAAACAGTCCTTTGAGTGCATAGTCTCTCGGTGAGTCATCTTCGTGATACTCGGAAGAGGCAAAGAAGAAGTCTCCACCACTCGAAGGCGGAACTTAAAGGGTGAAGACGGAGTCAAGAAGAAGATGATGGATTCGGAGTGATGACAATAACTCATCGAATCCCTAAGATTCCTCTCCAACTTCTTACATCAAGACAAGCAGTAGAAGATTGAAGGATGTAAAGATCAAGAAAGAGCGGGACAAGGCGGGAAAGGTTGAATCGATAAGACGAAGTCCTTATCAACCAAAGTCAACTTTCCCTGAATGGCAAAGATCGTGCCTGTCATCATTTGAATTTAGGAAAGTAGTCTTGTCTCTTACCTAGAATAGTCTTTAGAACAGAGACAAAATACATCGAGATTTTGTCTTCAGATGATGTCGGGTTGTCACTTAGGAAAGAGTCAAATATCATACATGTATAAATAGCATAAGAGATGGAGTGAAAAGGTTAAGCTTGTGAATTGTAAAACACACATACACGCAAGCCATCTTTTCACTCCTCCAAATACAACTTAGTTCTGAGATAGCTCGGTGAGCTCTAAGAGTTGTGCTCGGACTTAGCTCGAGCTTAGAGAGGAATCACCCAACTTTGTCATTTCAATCCCAAGTACTATTCCACAAGTACTTGGGTAACGTATTCTTTGTTGATTTATTTCTAATAAGAATATGATGTTGAAAATTACTTAGTGTGTTTTCCTTATGTTAATTTAGGTCATAGTTCACTATTAACTTGTTTTATAAACTTAAACTGCTTTTAAGCGATAGTGAACGGGAACAAAAAATACCTATGTATTGTGACTCGAAAAGTGCCATAGCCATATCATGCAATCCACATTCATCGGTCAAAGACTAAGCACATTCGTGTCCGCTATCACTTCATCAAAGAACACGTAGAAGAAGGTATCATTGAATTATTCTTCGTGAAGATCGATTACCAACTCGCGATCTATTCACTAAAGCCCTTTCAAAAGAGCGATTTAATGATTTAGTTCGATTTAATTGGAATGCGAAGCCTAACCCCGAGGAGTTAGAATGTCTTCTCGAATCTTCTTGAAAATGATTTTCCAAAAGCTTTGTCAGTAAATATTTTTGAAAAACAAAATGCAAAATTTGAAAAACCAACAAAAGCAAAATATAAAATATAAAATCTTTCAAAATACAAAACAATATAAAATCGAAAATCCAAAAATATTCTTCTCACGACATGTCTCTTGTATAATCGATATTTCATGCGTTTCTAGAAATGTCATTCAACAATGATACGGACATATACGGATGCTTGAACGAGAGTTCTTTATATGTTTTCTAAAGCATGTCGTTTCTCAAAATTTCTTCAAAAATGGCTTTCAGATACTTCAAGATTTAAACCCGGACAAAAATGATGACTTTTGATTATTTTCAAATCAAAACTCGTGTTTTAAAGAAAAATCAAGTATGCGCCTCGGCACTACATTTCAAACTGGTGAGAAATTATCATCATCTTGAGCACCTTTTCAAGATTGTTCGAAAAGATTTTCAAAATCTTTCAAAATATTTTGTGCTCAAGACAACTCCCTCTAAAACCCTGTAATTGATTATGCTTTATTAAAGGGGGAGTATAAAACCAAAATGTTCCAAATTCATGCTTAAATCAAATCCGTTTATCTCCCCAAAAGATTCTAAAATGTTGTTTAATCCGTTGATATAAAAAATATCACGAATATGCTATTATTGAGGGGGAGGAGACGTGATTAAAATGTGATCAAAAAGTTTAATGATCGTTGTTTGAATCTCAAAAGAGCTCGACTCGCTTGAAACCAATGAATTGACGAGGAATCAATGTCGGAAATGTACCATCTCGAGAAACTTTCTATGGACTTGACCAGGACGGGTAATAATTTCAAGCTAGTTCTCTAGTGATGTAAACGTGTCTCGAATCGGTCTAGCTCATTTAAAGTTGATCAATTCAAAAAGTGCGAACTCTACCCTCTATGTGCAGATTTAAGTGAAAACAATATAAGCACATGTGAAAGGGGAGTGTTTATGAAAATATAAAACTCTCGGAGTGTTTCAAACATGTTTTCTATCATAAACACTTGAAGAGATTTTCAAGAAAAAGGTTTTATGGCAACATAGGATAGTCATGGAGTTATAAGGTGACTAAGGATAGGAAAATCCGTGCTATGATCCGCCAGAGCCGGAGGGATCTACCCAAGGACATCACCAATAGTTTAGAACTAGAAGTCCTTAGGTATGATTGAAAAAAGGAAGTAATGTGAGAAAGGAGAAAAAAGGGGTTGAAGAATTTAAAATAAATGTAATGAAAAAGGGTAAAAAGAAATAGCCCTCCATAATCAACCTTAGGGCAGAAACCGGGTTTAATTCATATATCTTTGGTTGTCACTAGATGACTCTAGTATTGAAGAAAAAGACGTCATGGACCCATGACGCCTTGCACCTAACCTTCTAGCCACTCAAATTCCTCTCAAAAGGATTTGTTTCATTCTCACTAGGAACCCTACATAATCTATCGATTTTCTCTTAGAGATCGTTGGTATTGAAGAAGGAGACCCTCTCCCTAGTCTCTGCTTAGGAAAACCAAAATGCACTGATTGAGTCTAGAGCCAAGATATTCATAAAAAGATCTCATAGGAACACTCGACATTTCATCATTTGTTGTTCATCAATAAGGACACAAGTGATACATTCTAGAGTCCTATGCAGATCTTAGAAATCGCCGAACATTTATGAGAGGTTTCACAATTGTGATCCTCGATGATTGAATGGAAACTCTGCCGTGGTCAACATCAAACACCACAAGCAGTCACTTGGTAATTCTTTATGGGTTACGCTTAGTGTGTCTCAAACGGTCTCTGATCGTGAAGTGATGCTTGGTGTTTCAATGACTCACCCGAGCTGCAGTGTACTTGATACATCGCGTTATCTCACTGTGGGACTCGGTTCAGAACACCTTTCTAAGAATTAGAGACGTGTTTTCACACTATGTTGTTAACACACTCAAGTTCAAACTTGTAAGCGTTGGATTATTTCTAACCCATGTTTTATGTTTTCTTCTTATGGATGCTCGTGGGAGGAAAAGATCGTGCAGATTCTCCACATGCTCATATCAACAACACATGAAAGTTCTCATCAAAATCAAAGGCAACACAAAGTTAAAGATGATTCTTCATCAATGTCAAAGAATCTACAAAGTATAAAGACTCGAGAACTACATCATTGGTAATTAAAAGTAAAATAGAAGTGTGAGCATGGTGGAGAATGACGTAGAGACACCTAACCAATGAAGTTGACAACAGCAGAATACCACATTAACTGATCACAAAGCATGAAGGAACGAAAATTAAGACTATTCTATATCTACACACAAAGTTCAAGCTCAAGGAAAGTCAATACAAAAAAAGATGGCTTTTAGGACCCATTTCTGGGACGCCTTTTCAAGTGGCGTCCTAATAAGCCATTTAATATGATGAGTTAGTTTTTGAGTCCTATTATATTCAAACATATAGGACCCTTATTCTGAGTGTCTCATTAAGTACGTTTTATGGGACATTTATTCTTTATGGTCTTATTTGGATCGAATCTAATGACACACTTGACGGATGGGTCCTATTATTTAGGTTTTATAGGACACTAATTTGTTGGAGTCCTATTATGATATAAACTATTAGGACATTAAATATATGAGTTATATCACGTTTAATTATAGGACACTTATAAGTTGTGGTCCTAATAGGATGAAACTAAATAGGACCTTTATTTAAGTAGCTCTTATTAGGTTAAATTTAGGGGCTTTTGCATATATATCCTCTCGAAAATGCAAAAATGCATATATATCCAAAGCATGCATAAAAACCATTGTACTATGTGCTAAAAAAAGTTGTATAAAGGATATATATATATGCAATTATGCATTTTGAGAGGGATATATATATATGCATTTTTGCCATAAATTTATAAGAATTTTATCATTTAAGTTTTAATTTGATAGATATATGATAACACTTGATACAAGGGTTCAAATACATTAGGAAAACTTGAGAGCTATTAAATACCGAATTTAAAGGATAGTCCAAAATCAACGAATTTGAGTCGCTTATTGCTCGAATCAAAATATTCACGTTAGTATAGGTTGATCCATGTCAATATTTTGTTGATCAATTATATACCATGATTCGAAAACTGAGAAACCAATTATGTCGATTTTGTGTTTGTAGCTCGAGTATAAGTAAAAGACCGCGCGAGTGGGCTATAGCCTCTTTGTATCTCCCATCTCTGCATCTTTTAGTCTGAGGGTTGGTGTTCTTTCAAAATCTTGATAATCGTATTAAACTCTTGTCAGTATTTTGATAGTAGTTGTGAGTATGGTTGATAATCCGCCATTTGGATTATTATTTCATTAATTGGTAGATAAGAATACGACAAATTTTGAGTTTGTGTTTTTAGAAACCCTAAATCTAATTCTCTAAGTATTAGTTAAAATGTGGTGAGCGTTTACCCAAACTGTCTTTTCACATCTAAAAGCATCATTTGTCGCGAGTTGACTTATGCTCTTAAAGTTGCAGATAACTTACAAAACAATTGAACTACACTTTCGTGTTTGGGAATTAGTGGACCACCAAAACTCATCGAAACACCACATAATGACTTAGGACATCGTTCACGAGGACAAGCCAAAAATCCTTAATTAATGAAAGTCGATTATTATTTCTTGATACTCATGCTAGAAAATTAGATGGAAAACATTCAATTCGTATCGAACATAAAGTAACTTTAAGAGATGAAGCGTTAATAAGTTTATCTAAGAGAATACTTTACCTGATTTTAGTCTATGTGACGATAAGTTTAGACCCCATCAATCAGTCGTTCATGAATTTGGAAATTATAGTCACTCAAAGGGAAAATAAATTTAAGATAAAAGTTAACATTAAGTATACGTTAATTATGATTGTAATAATAAACTTTTATAAATTTTAATTTTGGCTTTTTTTAATTAGAAATGTGCATATTATACAATTTATAATCTATAATCTAAAAACATTTCATTTCCCTACCACTTTTTAGTTTCCCCCCTAAGTTTCCAGCCCATTCCTCAAAAATTGGCCAACTATGCCTTTTACTCTCTTGATTTATGTCCCACTAACCAAACCATAACCTATTCAACTGTTCAATTGTTTCTTGTAACTGCTCTATTATTTTCGATGGGGATAATCATTATATTACTATGATAAGAATTTTGATTAATTTGTGGTTACCTTCATATGCATCCATTGAAACTTTGTCCTCTCAAATTTAATATTTGTTGGTATCTTTGTAAATTTATGGTCATGATTATAAAACTTGCATTAGTGACTTCGCTCTTATGAATTGTTATTGTTCCTGTGACTCGCTTGATTTGCAGCCATTGAATTTGTAAGGTCCTATTGTTAAAGGTGAAAAATGGATTAAGAGCAAATCTATACTTTGACTTCTACAAAGTTGAAGGTAAATCATATGTTTATTTTTACTTGACACTACTATATGCAATTCTAGTAATTGATTTTTTATTTATTGGAAAATCATTTTTTTATCATTCGCATATACAGTTAGTTAGTACTTTTACAAAATTCACTATGTAAATATTGATACATCTCATGCTCTCAATTTTTGTTTTGCTATATGTTTGATGCATTTGTTGCTTAGTTTATCAAATATGATTTACTCAAAGAAATGGTAAATGTGCTATGGTAATTATTTTGATAACATATATAATAGTAAAAAAATTAATTTGGTAACAGTTAACCTTAGTTTATATAAATTTTGATGTAAATGTGTGTCGTGGCTGTTAAACAACATATTCAAGAATATTTTTTCATATGCGTTTATCCCTTCATATGTCTTACAAACATTTTGTTGACTATATGATTGCCTAACAGTTCAGGCTATCAACTTGTAATGTTTAAGTTATACACAAAATAATTAGATATCCCCTTTACTTGCAGTATTTCTTGTTTGTGAAAACTTAAAAGACAAACTTCATTTGTTATTGTGACTATATGACAAGTAACTTAATGTGATAATCTTGCCATGTCCTTCAATGCCATATAATACTGATCTCTTCAAACTTCTAATATTCCATATGATTAATGATTTGTTAACATGGAACTTATGCTTACATGTGTATTGTTTAATTGTAGGTATTACCTCTGGACGATAAGTGCTTCACAAGAAACTCTATGGTTTCCGTTTATCACGCTTGGAATAGTTTTCAAATGTTAGGATACTTTAGTTTTGATGATGTTACAACCTTATGAGGTTACAATTTTTTTTAATGTAAATGATTTATTGGAATGAAAATTCATATTTCTTTTTATCACTCGATCTTAAAATGTATCATGATACAATGAAATAGTTTGAAAATGTTAGACGACATTATATATAAAGATGCAATGTATGTGATGAAAGATGTTTGATACCAATAAATGTGTTGATACAACATGCCATTTTGTCCCACTAAAACACTTTTTAGGACGCCAATATACTGTATGTCTCAAATTGTAACACTAGTTAGCCAAATATTAGGACCTCATAAAGTATCCTATTATGTGGTGTATTAAGCTAGTCTTTGTGTTTTATTATTTACTTTTATAGGACATTGAAATTTGTTTCATAATATTAATGCTTAATAGGACGCTCAAAAGTGTCCTATCCACCTATTACAACCCCTTCCTATAGGACATTTTTATTTTGGTCCTAGTAAGTTAAAGGTCCTATAAACTAACCTAATAAGACACTAACGGGTGTCCTATAAAGTCCTTTTTGTTGTAGTGATTAAAGACCTAATCAAGTGGAGCATCTTTTGAATGACCACCCCTTAGGTGGAGATTGTTAGCCTTGATAATAATTAATAGAAGTGATGGTCATTCATGTTTAGGAACTTTGTAACGTGTGTTAGATATCGTATTAGAATAGTCAACGGGCTCGTGGATTGGGCTAAGCTAAAAGGCTAATAGCTATGTTAAGCTAGCCTTATGTAAGTTATTGTCCAATCCAAGTCCAATCTAAGCCCAAGCCCAAGCCCATGGGGCGTTTAGTCTAGGAGTATAAATACCCCTCAAATGGTCATTTGAGGGTGAGTGCTTGAGTGTGTTTTGTGTGTGTTTTTCTTTCAAGTAATTCAAGTTTTCTCTTCATATTTTTCTCTCTAACATACACGACATATCATACATTCAAGTCACCACTTTCCTTTCTTCTTCTTAATCTTTACGCATATCTTGTGTTTGGGTTTTACGTGTGTTCATCTTGTGGTAACGTGGGTATACGCGTAAGGTTGATGTAAAAACAAGGTCCTACAAGGGAAGAATGCCTAGGTCGTATAATCGATGAGGTGCATCGTTATACATATAGTATTAGTTTATTTCCAAGGATGGTGATATCCTTGATGGTGTTGTAATAAGGAGTGGATCTCCTTGGGATTAGATGTTGTGTTGTGTTGGGTAGTAGTTCCTCCATTATAATGGAACTAGGTACTTAGCCCAGTACCTGATAAAGGGTAGGCGACGTTGTGGTAGGTGTGTGATAACGCTCAGATTGTGCATGTTTTTAGTAGCGTTATGTGTACTTTTATATATGTTATTTGGTTATATTTGCTTGATTATAGTACTTAATCGTATCAAAAGATGTTTGTCTAGTGTTTATAACCAAGTGCAGGGAAATGGACGAAAAGAAGAAATATTCAGCAAAGCGAAGATTCCCATTTCAATAAGACTAAATCAAGATCTCAAGGCCCTTTTGAAGACCTCGGTGATTGAAGAATCAAGTTCTACAAAGTAAAGTGAAGAAAGATCAAGTTTTGAATCTCGAGAAGATCCAACCGGATCCGTTACAACCGAACGGATCGGTTGGAAAACGGTCGAGAATCAATGCTTTTACCATCACCGGTTGATCGGTCGCAAACCGCATGACGGATCGGTCGGCTATTTGTTATTGAAGACCAGCCGGATCGGTTGGTCGTATGACCGATCCGGTTGGAGAAGCTGCAGTTGCCAAATCTTCATCACTAAGCTTCCCCTTTGCATCCAAATGATTCTAGGTCCTTCTCTTGGTGTATTCTAGTCCCTTCCTCACTCCTTGATGGCCAAGTTCAGCATTTAATACCCTAGGCCTTGGAATTAGTATAAATAGAGGCTAATTGTGAGCATTAGAGACACAACCTATAACACAAATCTCTCTACTCATCAAACAAAGCCTTAAGCTCTCAAAATTCGTCTTTAGAAGTCCAGAGAAGTTTGGAGATCCAGAAGTTCACCATTTGGAGGCCAAAACACCAAGAAGTCTACCTCAATCCTTTGGGAATCATTACTACACCATTTGTAATCTTATTCCAAGCATTGTAAGACTTTCAATCATGTTTCTAATGTTCAAAGTTCGAGTTTATGTTTATGTTTGCTATGAGTGGCTAGTTTCTTTATGCACTTGCTTAAATAATGTTGATTATCATATGATTAGTTAGTGGTTGTGTTAACATGTTTTAATTCAATTTCAAGTTGATTCTAAGATCCAATTGTGCTAAAGTTTCATAGTGACATTTGTTAATCAAGTTTGGCTAATTGATAATAATCGTTGGGGTCGAAAGAACTCGTGTTATTCAACTAGTCATAATCATTTGTCTATGGATGATTGTTTTACCCATTATTCTTGATTATACAAAGGAACTAAGGTGTGGTTGTAATAGAAATGCTTTTGATTATCAAATTGGATTGGTTGGAAACATCTAAATGGTCGTAAGATTAGTTGTTGAGTATCAATTGTAGCCTTTTGTCTATGATCGGTTACCTTTTGTATTGACCATTTCATAAGCAATTTGATGAACAAGTGGATGTTTTTGTGTTTAAGTTTATGTATGTAGACTTATGAAACTTGAATTGATCTTGAATTGATTGGTTAAACTTAATGCTTGTTTTTATGAACTAAAATCTTGACGAAGGTTTAACTTGTAAGAACAATAGATTAGTACACCAACTAATTATCATAACCAACATGTTTAGAGGTTAACACTATCACATTAATCTATGATATGAAACTAGTTTAAGCAAGTGTAGTTTTTAATCATCTGAATTTCATTATATCTATTTGCTTTGTTATATGTTTTGGATAGACTCCGTTAATTCAAACTTGTGTTTAGATTCACCCAAATCCCTGCGAACGATCCCGACTTACCTTCATAATCTTGCTATAACGGACGAGTATACTTGCTCGTATGTGTTATTGGTAATATTGGTAATTCACCTTTATAAATTTAAAACTTGCACCAACCGGCACATCAAGTTTTTAGCGCCGCGCGGGATTTGATTGTGTTTCAACAAGTTTTGAATTCCCAAAGTCGATTCAACTAAAAATATATTTTTCTCGAAACCTTAACCGGATCCGGTTGCCCCTCAACCGAATCGGTTACGAGTTTACCCATCAATCAACTAGTCTAACCGATCGGTCGCGTCCCGGAACCGATCCGGTTACCTACTCTGACCCATAGAAACTATTTTCATTGTTTGTTCGTGTGTTTAGATATTGCCTGGATTCTCTAGGACATTGTATGAACACTCGAGCAGCGAGAATTGAACCAATTACACCTCTTACCAACCCCAAATGTTTGATTCGAAGAAGAAGGAGAACACGTTTCATACCATTGGAAAATCTTGTACCAAGAGTACCAAACCCACCATTTGATAACTTCATTGAAGCCAAAGTTGTTTACAACCCTTTCACCAATTTACCTTTTCCCATGGCGGACGATCAACCCATGTGGGAACCAATCAACCGTAGCACCAACACCGAAAGTGCTATTGTTGCTATTAACCTTGGTGACAACTTCACCGTGAAGGACATCACCTTTCTATGATCAAAGACCGACAATTCGATGGCGTCATATGGCCGATCCGCATAAGCACATTGTCGAATTCATTGAAATTTGCGGCATGTTTCGTTATGGCGACACCGATGTCAATGCCATCAAACTCAAACTTTTCCCATCATCACTCGCGGAGATGCTAAAGTATGGTACAATGAATTGACCCGGGAATCATCAATACTTGGGAGGAGATGAGGCAAGCTTTTGTGAGCCGATTCTTTCCACCGCCATGTTTGATCGATTAATGGGAGAAATTCGTGCTTAACCAAAACCCAAACGAATCACTTGTCGAAGCTTGGCTTCAATGAAAGATTTTTCAGAGTTGTCATGGACATGGATTATCAAAGGAACCATTATCCAAATCTTTTACCATGGACTAGATGAAATCTCTCAAGGCATCCTTGATGTCGGAGGAATTTTCTCTATAAGACTCCCAACGATGCACATCAATTGCTCAAGATCGAGTACTTCTCAAACTTGATTGGTCCAAAGATTCCAAAACCAAACCTCTCCGGAAAACCGTTGCTTTTATCGAAAACACCGATACCTCAAAACTCATGGAGAAGATGGGCGTTAACTTCAAAAATCGACTCATGACAAACATATCAAAGATGAAATAAAGGAAATGCGAGATGGATGCAACAATTGTGGAGAAATCATCCATCGTCCGAAAGCGACGATAAACCTATGGGTGGACGAAGGAAGGAGAAGCAAGTTACGCTCAAGGAGGATACCGTGGAGGAGGATATCGTAGTAATTATTACGGTCGAAATTGGAAATTGGCAAGATCGCCGACCAAGGGATGACAACCGTGATTCTCAACCACGAACCGAGCGATCCACCACCACAAAATCCCGACAAAAAGATGTAAGAAACCGAATTCGAAAAACCATGAGAGAATTCGTGGTCGGTCAAAAATCCGCAAATGATTTTATCAAAATCAATTTTCAATCTCAAAGCCAAAGTTGAGCAAGGATGAAAAATCATCAAGCATCTATCCAAGATCTTGAAAACAAGCATGCGACTTTTCGAACAACATTCCTCTGACCATCCGGTTCATTGCCAAGTAACACTCAATCCAACCCAAAACCATCAAATGATAAGACGCATCGTCCACCACAAACAAGAAATGAACATATCAATCTTTGTTTTCACAAGAAGTGGTCTCTCGTGCACGATCCACCACCTAATCCTAATGCTCCTGTCACCATTGATAGTGAGGATGAAAACGAAGAACCAAACACAACTCAAACCACCAAAAAGAAAAACATTCCATCCGTCAAGGCGTATACACCAAAAATTCCTTATCCTCAACGCCTAAAGAAGGAGAAGATGGAAGAGCGTTATAAGAAGTTTATCGAAATAATCAAAGAGGTTAGACTCAATGTTCCTCTCGTTGATGTTATAGCCGGAATGCCCAATTACGGAAATTTCGAAAGAACTTCTTAATAACAAAAGCAAGCTTGAACAAATATCGCAGCTTTTCTTAACGAAGAATGCTCGACTATAGTTCAAAACAAAATCCCACTAAAGCTCGGAGATCCCGGAGCTTTCTTATTCCATGTACTTTCGGAAATAATGTTAAATGCGATGCTTTGGCCGATCTTGGCGCAAGTATCAATTTGATACCTTATTCACTCTATTCCAAGTTGTGCAACAACAGCCTAAAACCAACAAAAATGAGTATCCGATTGGCAAATCATTCCTATCAATATCCTGTGGGAATCGCCGAGAATATGCTTGTTCAAGTCGGTAAATTCATTTTTCCCGTGGACTTTGTAATCTTGGAAATGGAAGAAGATTGTAAAGTCCCACTTATTCTAGGAAGACCTTTCCTAAATACCGCCGATGCAATCATCAAAGTGAAAGGAAAAGAACTCAACCTTGGAGTTGGGGAAGATCGAATCACTTTTCTTATCGATAAAGCAATGCGCTACCCACATTCCAGTGATGACACTTGTTTTAACGTCGATGTTATTGATGAAGTCACCGATGAGGAATTAGACGCATTCGAACGAATCCGATCCATTCATGACTACTTCCGAAAAAATCAATGAAACAGATTTTGATAAAGAATTTGATGATTTCATGAAAGTAGAATTGAAGGAGAGAACTCGAAGAAGAAGACATAGAGGAAGAGGAAGAAAATTTTGAAGAAATAACTTTCAATGACGAGATGCGAATTAAATCCTCTATCGAAGAACCACCCACGGATCTCGAACTCAAACCTCTCCCGGATCATCTTGAATATGCTTATTTGGAGGAAAACTCTCTTCTTCCAAAGAGTCATATCTTCGTTGCTCGAGGATAATGAGAAAGAAAGTTTAGTTTCGTCCTCAAAATCACAAACAAGCTTTTGCTTGGAAAACATCGATATCCGAGAATTAGTCCTAATTTTTGCAAACACAAAATCAATTTTAAAGAAGGGATTAAACACGTGGTAGAACGTCAACGTCGACTAATCCCAACATGAAAGAAGTTGTTAAAAGGAAATCATAAAACTTCTTGATTTGGAATCATTTACCCAATCGAGGATAGCCCTTGGATAAGTCCTGCATAATCGTGTTCCCAAGAAAGGAGGAATGACGGTTGTAACTAATGAGCGAAATGAACTAGTTCCAACTAGAAGCTGCCTTTGGTTGGCGCGTTTGTATTGACTATCGTAAGTTAAACAAAGCCACCGTAAAGGATCACTTTCCGCTTCCATTCATGGATCAAATGCTTGAAAAGACCGGCAGAAATAAATTCTTTGTTTCGACGGATTTTCGTGATATTTCAAATTCCATCGATCCTAACGATCAAGAAAATACCACCTTTACTTGTCCTTTTGGAACCTACGATATCGGCGTATGCCTTTTGGTCTTTACAATGCACTGCGACTTTTCAGAGGTGTATGATCGCCATATTCCAAGACATGCTAGAAACCTCCATGGAAGTTTTCATGGATGATTTTTCGATCTTTGGAGACTCATTTGAAGCTTGTCTTTCCAATCTCGATAAAATGCTCGAAAGATGCGGTGCACATCTTGTTCTCAATCTGGGAGAATCGCCACTTTATGGTAACAAGGAATTGTGCTTGCCACAAAATCTCCAAAGGGAATGGAAGTAGACAAGGAAAGGTCGATGTAATCTCAAAACTTCCACCACCAACTAACGCCAAAGCCGTTAGAAGTTTTTAGGACATCTTTGGTTTTACCGTCGATTCATCAAAGATTTTTCCAAAATATCTCGTCCAATGACGAAACTTGAGAAAGAATCTATCTTTGAATTCAATGTCGATTGCATAAAAGCTTTCAAACACCGAAATCTCAACTTACTAGTGCTCGATCATGGTCTCACCAAATTGGTCACTACCCTTGAACTTATGTGCGACGCAAGCGATTTTTGTCGATGGAGTCATCTTAGGTCAATGCGAAGGAAAACATTTTCGCCTATATATTTTGCTAGTAAGACACCGAATAGTGCCCAACAAAATTATACCACAACGAAAAGAATTACTAGTCGCTTTTTGCATTCGACAAATTCAGATCATATCTTGTGCTCAAAACGATCGTTTTACCGATCATTCACCAAATATCTGCTCACCAAGCAATACGCTAAACCACGCCTTATTCGGTGGATTTTACTACTCCAAGAATTTGACATCGAAATCAAAGATAAGAAAGGAGCAGAGAATCTTGTCACGATCACTTATCTCGCCTAGAAAATCCCAATCTTGAGGAATTAAAGAAGAAGAAATCGATGATTATTTTCCGATGAAACTCTCATGACCATCGATGAAACCGACGATCTTTGGTTTGTCGACTTTAATTACCTCACGGAGGAATTCTTAGAAAAGGTCTAACTCATGCTCAAAGGAGCAAATTCTTTCGAACTCAAATACTACTTTTGGGAAGAGCCATATCTTTTCAAAATGTGTCCGATGGGATGATAAGAAGATGTGTTTGGTTTGAAACCCGAAAAATTCTTGACGAATGTCATCATGGCCCAACTGGGGACATTATGGTCCTTCCACCACAGCTAAGAAAGTTTTGATCTTTGGATTCTATTGGCCAACAATATTCAAAGAAGCACACACTTGTTCAAAATTGTGACTTGTCAAAGAACCACCAATCTCTCGGAGAGATGAAATGCCATTAACAAGCATTCAAGTGTGTGAAATATTCGATATTTGGGGAATAGATTTCATGGGACCCTTCCTAAATCCCACAAATTCGAATACATTCTCGTGCTATAGATTATGTGTCCAAATGGGCGTAGTCGAAGCTTTACCAACAAACGATGCTCGCTTCGTCAGTTAATTTTCTCAAAAGCTTTTAGCTCGTTATGGAATTCCCAAAGCACTCATGCGATCGAGGAATTCATTTCGCAATCAACAAATGGAGAAAACCATGAAAAGATATGGAGTTCATCATCGATTTGCGATCGCCTATCATCCACAAACCAAAGGGTCAAGTCGAAAATACCAACAGAGCTCTCAAAAGAATATCGAAAAGACAAGAAGGAAAATCCTTCATTGTGGGCAAGAAAACTTGACGATGCTCGGGCATTTCACGGCTTATAAAACACCAATTGGCACAACTCCTACATGACTCTTGTATGGGAAGACTTGTCATTTGCCGTTCGAAGTTGAACATCGTGCTTATTGGGCCGACATTGTAACACCGATCTCAAAATAGCTAGAGAGAAAAGATTTACGCAATTGCATGAACTCGATGAATTAAGACTCCAAGCTTATGAAAACTCCAAACCGTATAAAGCCGTAACAAAAGCTTATCACGATAAAAGCTACGAATTTGAAAAGAATTCAAAGCCGGAGATAAAGTTCGCTTTTAACATGAAATTCAAATTCAAAGCTCCTAAGTTACAACCAAAATGGTTTGGACCATATGTCGAAACATGGATATCCATCTGGTATGTCGAACTCTATGACAAACAGTGGAAGTTTCATTGTTAATGGACACCGAATCAAGTTATATTACGACAAGGAGCAAACGAAAGAAGTTTCGATTCTTGACGGTGTCCTGGCGACACCATGAGAATGAATTTGAAACTATCACCTTTGTAGCCCCATTTCCGTGAAGAATCCCACAAACTGCTCCATGGAAATCATCTACCGAGTTAAATCTGGGACGATATTGAAGCTCTTGGTGAAGAATTCATGTATATCCCAAAGTCGCCCTTTTGACTAAATAAATATAGGAAGATTCGAGTCAGTGAGGACTCATTAATAAATCAAGCGCTTCGGGAGGCAACCCGTGTGTTTTGTGTTTTGATGGTCACTCCCAAAGTCTTATCCTTTGGTTGAACTTAAGTGTGGGGGTTTGCCATCCTTTAATAAAACCTTTGCTTGTTTATAAGATTGTGTGCAGTGATGATTTCTCAAGTGAAGGCTCGAGTGAAGAAGAATTTTAAGTCGATAAACTCGCTGACATATCCGGTTTCATCTCTATTTTCCTATGTCTATACTTTGAAGTTCGCTTTTCATTGAGGACAATGTTTAACTTAAGTGTTGGGGGTGAATAGGAAAAATTAGAGTTTTCATGCTTAAATTAAAAATTTTGTTCGCCTTGTGATCTAGTTGTTTTCACGCTTTTAGGATTATCTATTAGAATAATCGGATCATTCCTTCGGTAAAATTGGTAATATTTGAAACTTCGAGATGTATTCCAATTACTATTGCAATCCATTTTGGGATCGATGACATTTGCTAGCACATATTATACCCTTTCCACTAAATTGTGAGGATTTAAGCCTATTTCTTATTAGCATACATCTTTTATGCTTGGATCTTTTGCTATGAGCGTGCCGGTGATTTTATTTATTCTAGAACTTGTGCTTGTAAATCATTACCAGACCGCAGTGAGATTGCATTCGTGCGATATAAGTGAATTCGTGTGATAAAGAGGCACCTTAGGATTTAACCCAAATGGCCTTCCATTTTACATCTAATGATATATTAGCTAGCCTCATTGGTTAATTAACCACCCACATGAACCCATTTGTAGTGCTCATTTTAAGCACTAGATACCCCTAGTTACACCTTCTGAGCCATCCCTTTCATTTTTGTTTTACCCAGAAAATACAAAAAGATTTTACACTTTAAACCTTAGCCTACCCCATATCAATGTCTAAACGATTGATTGCTAGTCGCCTGAAAAGTGAATATTGTTCAAATGATTATGAGTACCACATACTATGTGATTGATTGAGCCATGCGTTATGTTATGTTAAAAAAAAAAAAAAAAAAAAAAAAAAAAAAAAATTGTGTTGAAAGTATGAAAATAATAGATAATGAGCTATGAGCAAAGAAAAATTGTCATGTCAAAGCAAAAAGTCTGTGGAAAGTGAAAAGAAGAATGCAAAGCCATAATCGCTTATTTGGTTCGTGGAATGTTTGGTAGCTAGCAACATGGGTATTAGACTTGATTTCATTTTTATTTTAACACCAATTTCATAACATTCCCATGCCTTATCCATACCCTTAACCCTTAGCCATATCATTATAACCCGAATAAAAGCCCTCTTTAGATGTTTTTACTTGGTGCTCACGCCACGTCGGTGGAGTTTTGTTTCTTGTACAAGCTTATGGTAATAATCTAATCATGACCGAGCAATGAGTGTGATTTATCTTGTTACCCCTAAAATGAGTGATTGAGTGAATTATATTTCGTTCATTTTCATGAGGTGTTCAAATGTTTATCATGCAAGAAAATCATTGGATATTATCAAACATCTTGATGTTTCACCTTTATAAAGCATAATTGATGAATCTCTCTCGTATTTATACTTGGTTGATTTGCATCACATTTTCATAATCACGATCTTGCACCGTGGATGTTTTTCCTAGATTTGCTTTAGGGCAAGCAAAGTTTAAGTGTGGGGAATTTGATAACGCCGATTGTGCATGTTTTAGTAGCGTTATGTGTACTTTTATATCCATTATTTGGTTATATTTGCGTGATTATAGTACTTAATCGTATCAAAAGATGTTTGTCTAGTGTTCAAAGAAAGCGAAGATTCCCATTTCAATAAGACTAAATCAAGATCTCAAGGCCCTTTTGAAGACCTCGATTGAAGAATCAAGTTCTACAAAGTAAAGTGAAGAAAGATCAAGTTTTGAATCTCGGAAGATCCAATCGATCCGGTTACAACCGTGAACCGGATCGGTTGGAAAACGGTCGTAATCAATGCTTTTACCATCACCACCGATCGGTCGCAACCCGCAACCGGATCGGTCGGCTATTTGTTATTGAAGACCAGCCGGATCGGTTGGTCGTATGACCGATCCGTTGGAGAAGCTCATAGCTGCCAAATCTTCATCACTAAGCTTCCCTTTGCATCCAAACGATTCTAGGTCCTTCTTAGTGTATTCTAGTCCTTTCCTCACTCCTTGATGGCCAAGTTCAGCATTTAATACCCTAGGCCTTGGAATTAGTATAAATAGAGGCTAATTGTGAGCATTAGAGACACAACCTATAACACAAATCTCTCTACTCATCAAACAAAGCCTTAAGCTCTCAAAATTCGTCCTTAGAAGTCCAGAGAAGTTTGGAGATCCAGAAGTTCACCATTTGGAGGCCAAAACACCAAGAAGTCTACCTCAATCCTTTGGGAATCATTACTACACCATTTGTAATCTTATTCCAAGCATTGTAAGACTTTCAATCATGTTTTCTAATGTTCAAAGTTCTGAGTTTATGTTTATGTTTGCTATGAGTGGCTAGTTTCTTTATACACTTGCTTAAATAATGTTGATTATCATATGATTAGTTAGTGGTTGTGTTAACATGTTTTAATTCAATTTCAAATTGATTCTAAGATCCAATTGTGCTAAAGTTTCATAGTGACATTTGTTAATCAAGTTTGGCTAATTGATAATAATCGTTGGGGTCGAAAGAACTTCGTGTTATTCAACTAGTCATAATCATTTTGTCTATGGATGATTGTTTTACCCATTATTCTTGATTATACAAAGGAACTAAGGTGTGGTTGTAATAGAAACGCTTTTGATTATCAAATTGGATTGGTTGGAAACATCTAAATGGTCGTAAGATTAGTTGTTGAGTATCAATTGTAGCCTTTTGTCTATGATCGGTTACCTTTGTATTGACCATTTCTTAAGCAATTTGATGAACAAGTGGATGTTTTTGTGTTTAAGTTTATGTATGTAGACTTATGAAACTTGAATTGACTGGTTAAACTTAATGCTTGTTTTTATGAACTAAAATCTTAACGAAGGTTTAACTTGTAAGAACAATAAATTAGTACACCAACTAATTATCATAACCAACATGTTAAGAGGTTAACACTATCACATTAATCTATGATATGAAACTAGTTTAAGCAAGTGTAGTTTTTAATCATCTGAATTTCATTATATCTATTTGCTTTGTTATATGTTTTGGATAGACTCGTTAATTCAAACTTGTGTTTAGATTCACCCAAATCCTCGCGAACGATCCCGACTTACCTTCATAATCTTGCTATAACGGACGAGTATACTTGCTCGTATGTGTTATTGGTAATATTGGTAATTCACCTTTTATAAATTTAAAACTTGCACCAACCGGGCACATCAGTGTAGTTCACCTTGGTGTGAAAGAACCCGGTGGTTAGCCTAGTACCGGAAAAAGAGTAGGTGACGTTGTGAAGGCTTCTCCGCCATAAGGAGATTGGTGTCGTGTAGTGATTATGAACTCTCGAGTAGGTGACTCGGGGAGTGGAGTAGGGCAAGGAAGGTGTCCTTGTAGCCGAACCACTATAAATACTCGTGTCGTGGTTATGTGCTTCTTACTCTTTATCTTTCATTACACGTTTATATATCTATCTATCATCGTCCAACATAAACAACCAAATAGATTAACATAAGTTGATCTAAATGTTTTAAAATGAATTTTTAATTGGCAAAACTATTCAATCCCCCTTCTAGTTTTCCACAAACTCTCCAACATAAATTTATCAGTATGTAATCTTCACACACAAGCTTTTTAATCTAATTCTTTCATTTTTGCTTTTTCTAACAAAATTAACACCAGGGCCATCCCGTCGTTTTTTGGGGCCCTGTGCTATAATTACGATATATGTCTTTAACACAAAATAATTATGCATATGTAATTAACTATATATAGATATATGATGGTGCAAAAATTTGTTTTACTCGTCTTAACAACTGGAAAAAGCAAAATTACAAAAGAGCAAAACTACAAAAAATAAAAATAGTATTGAACCACTTTTTAGATCCCTTCTACAATACAATTTTTTTAGGTGCGTTGGAGGGGCAAGCCCCAATCTACAATACATAAAACATCCTATTATTTCAATATGTATATAGACCTTCCGTAAGAATTATCTTAAGTTGGTTTGAAACTGACAATTTTAAAAACCTGGTACACTAGTTTGAAATAAGAACTAAAATATATGTTAAAAGTGGAAACTATTCAAAGTATAGGGTGTAAAGTAGAGATGACTCAAAGTTTATCATCTTCTTCACCTGCTCTGTTCGACCACATCCCATGTTTATGCATAATTTCCCTTTCTATTGCCGACGCTACATAGAGAAAAAATATGAGTAATCACTAGCTATCATCTGTACGATCTTATAAATTAATCTCAACCACATAAAATAAATGTCACTTTCATGTGTGATGGACACGATTTTTTACTTGGTCAATTAGCACATGTTTTAAAAAAACTAAGTAAGGATAAGTATGAATACTTATTCCATCCATGCATTACATGTTATACCTTTTTCATGAAAAGTAGTACCCTACAAACCAACACCTATCTTTGCAACAAACTTTGAGGATTTCTTGCTACTTTTGAACTCTCCAAATGGCGCCTTTTATTTCCATCAGTGCCTCTATATAAAGCACCACATGCTATAGTCACTCTATATAAAGCAGCATAACCTAGACTCATTTATCACCATCACTCTCATTGTAATGGCAAACCATCATGACTATCCCTTCTCGCTTAACCTTCCTAACAACTTCCTCAATGAAACCAAGAAACGAAACGTGAAGACAACTCGAAAACCGGAAGTGGTTCGACTTTATCGCCATTGACGATGATGATGTAGATGTCCACATGTCGATGTCAAGCATGAACTTGCTGAACCCTTGGATGGCGATGTCCCACATGTCGTCAATGACGATGTCGATGTCCCACATGTCGATGTCTCAAATGAAGTTGTTGAACACCATGTAAGGACACACAAAATTTGTATTCATTTTTCATATATTCAACTAAGAAAAGTATAAATTTACATGTAGGATATCTTGATGATGATGTTCCAATGGCACCATTCAAAAGAAATAAGAAACACCATATCAAAATCAATGGCAGAAACAGGTTGTTCCGTCTACTTGATGAAGATGAAGATGAAGTTGAAGAAAAAAACACGTTGGAAGTCAATGAAGATGAAGATGACGAAGATGAATGGTTTTAGGACTATCTTCTACTATTTTTTATTCAAATCGTATTGTCAAAACTTTTAGTTTCTATTTCCATTGTTATTCTTTTATTGGGATTTAACCAATAAGTTTTTTTTTAGGATGTTTTTCCAGTTCATGTACTTCTCCAATTTCTTATTGGTAGAATTAATAAAAATTCTAGGATGGTTTTGATTCTATGTTTGTTTTTATCTGCACCACTCCTAAAAATCTGTTAGCCTAAAAGATTGTATAAAATATAATACATAAGTATTGTTAAATATGTGGTGGATGAATATAAAAGATTGTAACACTTCGATGCAACTGATATAAACAACATAAACAAAACACATATCCTTCATTTAAAGAAAAAATGATTATGAAATCAACAAAACACGCCTATAAACGCATTGATAGGTCCTTATGAAATGGATTAATAGTTTAGTTTTGAACAACAAAGATGACCAATTTTTAAAGGCTTCTTCAGTTCATCTGATTCTTCCCATTTAGTTAATATTTATCTCTTTGAGTCCTTTTTTTGCGTTTAATTCTTTGTAGTCATATGCAGGTATATAAGATAATATCCAAAATGGAGTATGTTGCAACAACCTTAGTGGATAAACACTAAAAATCAGATCAGATGAAGACACTAAAAATTGGCGCCATTTACACCATTTTTCATATTATTTAAATTTTATAACCTTAGTGGATAAACATGAAATATGTAACAACTCTCTAAATATATGAAAATTTGAAGTTTAAATTCAAGATAAGCTAATCAAGTGAAAATAAATAACATCTATATTTTCTCATTAAAACAATTTGCAAAATGTTCTGTTCTTTCATGTTTGCATAGGCAATATACTTATACATCATTTTTATGCTCTACTAATGCAATTTACCCTTCCATATTACAGTATAACAATGGTAACTTTCCTTGCAGGAATCGAAGAACCATTTGTTAACAAGTATTGAATCACCATCTCTTTAACATGTTAGCCTCTAATTATTGGGTACTAAAACTAATGTACTTCATAGTAACATTGTTATAGCCTCTAATTATTTTTAGTTTCTTTAGCCTTCGCCAAATAATGTATGTTGCATTGGTTGCACTATAGTTGTAGATATCACTAATGTATGTTGGGTAAAGAAATGCGAGCATTAATAGGTAAAGCACAACTAAAACATCATGTCAGTTAGGTTTGGTATATAGAATCCAATTTTATGATGGTTGACTAATGCTTAAATGGATAATAACCATCAATTTCATGTTCATTTTTAGAGAATCAAAGTATTGTTTTGTTACCATCAATTACATGCATTGTATCATTGTTTTGTTACAATAAGCTATTGAATCAAAGTATACTTTATGGCTTTGCTAACACATAGCTCTACACTTTTTTGCATAAACATTTAGTACTTATATTGCTTTGTTCTAGACTATCACAATACATCTACTAACACATGCAGTAGATCAGTTGTACACTTTTGCATGAGGTTGTAACCCCCAATGTTTTGTTTCAGTACATGTCATATACAGTGTTTGAAACCTTTTCTTTGTTTAAATGTCATCTACAGGGTTTGAAACCTTTTGTTTTGTTATATGTGTAATGACCATCAGTTACACAAACAACACCAAGTACTATGTATTAACCAAGCAACATCAGCTAATGCAACCAAGTATTAGCTAAACAGTTTTAGATAATGCAAAGTAACTTATTTATTGATAATTTATGGAAGAAGACCTAAAATGAAACACAATGAAATACATACTACTAAATTAGTATGTATAATAGACCAAAATAAACAAAAAATAGATCACTAATATACACTACAGTAACAGCTTTTTTTGACAATACAGTAGGAGAGACCAACCCATACCCAAAATATGAAAGACATGGAGACCACATCCCATTTACCAAAAATACCATGAACCAACCAGACATTTTGCATACTACCCTACTTCATCAGGATAATGATCAAGTTGCTAGATGAAAAGAGTGCACTAACTTACGCTATATTATTGGAAATAAAGTGAAAGATAGTCCTACAACATATCTATATTTGTATGCCATGCTATATTTGTATGCCATATCTATTTTTTTTAATGCTTTGCTATACATGTATGCCATGCTATATTTGTATGCCACAGTTATATATCATACAACATATAATGAAATTATTACATACAATGACAAATAGTCCTACAAACTGTAGATACTGAATATGAGTCACCCGTCAAACAAAAACCATGATCCCAATATACCCACCGTGGATGGTATCAATGGCTTCCGTAATTGTACTCCCCAATTTTCTCAATCCAACCAAATTTCATTTACAACAAATGTGGTACCTTTAGCCGATATCACCAATGTAAGTGGGTCATCTCAAAGAACACAACCAATAAGATGAAGAGGTCGCCCCCGTTTAAGTGAACGGGCTATACGTTCTAATAATAATGAAGTACAATCCAATCAAATTTCATCTACAACAAATGTAGGACCTTTATCCGATATCACTAACGTAAATGGGTCATATCAAACAACGCAACCAAGAACACGTATAGGTCGCCCCCGTTTAAGCGAACGGGCTATTACGTTCCAATAATAATGAAGCAACTCAACCACTCCAACTTACTCCGCAACATATTTTTCCACAATCACCTTTAATCTCGAGGTTTAACGGGACCCGCTGTTTAACACCATCTACAACTATACCCTCGCGAATTACATCGTCACCCATTCAGCTATCTGTTATTGCAAACACTGGTGTTTCATCACCACCATTACGACGTCGTGGTTGACCTCCACTGCAAGCAAATGTTTTTCCAGCTCGACGCAATGTTACACCACGTAAGTATTTGTAACAAATATCAATATCAACGAGTTATTTTAGAGTATACGTGACTAGCATTTTGGATTGCATGTTTGACTCGAAATGATGATCATATGAATATGTCAACACATCCAACCCCTCGAGTCATGCTTTCATCAGTAACTGTTGTTGATGATGATGGTGATCCAGTCCATCATACTCAGTTATCTAGCGAAAGTAACCCTGCATTTCCAATAACAAATGTTGTACACAGTTTAAATAACTCGCCTTCAACACGTCGTGCTAGACCTCCACTGCAACCAAATGATGTTCCATCTCGGTGCAATGTTAGACCACGTAAGTATATGTAACAACTATCAATATCAACGAGTTATTGAAAATTATACGTGACTAACTTTTTGGATCACAGGTTTGACTCGAAACGATGATCATATAAATATGTCAACTCATCCAACCCCTCGAGTCATGCTTTCATCAATAATTGTTGTCGATGAGGATGGTAATCCAGTCCATCGTGGTCGACCTTTATCAATAACTGTTGGGTGAGTACTATTGTTTTCGCCTTCAATGTCGAGTTGAAGAAGGAAAAACATTGCATAAAGTTGGCCGTTTGTTTCATACATATTGTGTTGATGCTTATACGGCTGTATTTGATCATGATCTTGACCGGTATAAGCGAAACCAAAATACCATTCGCTCGAGTTGTATCACTGATCGCATGATCGCATTGCTAATGGAGAGACAACGGTGAATCAATTGGCCAAAGAGTTATCTTGCCTTCATCGCTCATTGGAGGACCAGACATATGATCCAAAGAATATCAGGATGCCATGGCCATTTGTCGTTGGGCTGGACCTCCAGATCTTTTTGTAACTATGACATGCAACCCAAAATGGCCTGAGATTCAACGTGATGTCGAAAACTACATACCTGGTCAGCTGACATCTGATAGACCAGACACCAATAGACGTGTTTTTAAAATGAAACTAGGCGACCTCATGGACGACATAAAGAAAGAACATCATTTTGGCCGAGTAAAAGCTGGTGCGTATTGATTTCAATTTATGTATAAGTAAGTCTTTGAGGTTTAAAATTTGTGATTTCTTACGCAAGTATTCGTTTACATACATGTGCAGTGATATACACAATTGAGTTCCAAAAACGTGAATTACCGCATTGTCATGCTCTTATATTTCTGCACAGATATGATAAGATTTCATCACCTGATGAGATAGATCATGTCATATCCGCGTAGTTACCTTCAGAGGTGGACGACCCAATAGGATTTGAAGTTGTTCGTACTCATATGATGCATGGGCCATGCGGCGACCAGTTTAGGTCAAGTTCATGTATGTCCAGATATGGATGTACAAAGGGCTACCCAATGGAGTATTTCAGGAAACGTTTATTACCCGTGATGGTTGGCCACGTTATAAGAGATCGAACAATGGAAGGAGAGCTAAAGTTGGTCAACGTGATACTATGCTTGATAATCATTTTGTTGTTCCTCATAACGTTGATTTGATTGTTAAATATGATTGTCATATCAATGTTGAATGGTGTAACTAAGGTACTTTGGTTAAGTACCTATATAATTATCTTAACAAAGGTCCAGATCGTGCCACAATTGTCATAGAAGGTCAAACAAGCGATAACAGCAACAACAACACTAGAACATCGTATCGTTCAATTTTACATCATGAGAACGAGATTGAACAATACCTCAACTGTCGTTACATTTCTGCTTGTGAAGCGTGTTGGAAATTGTTAGGTTTTGAAATGCATTACCGATCTATCGATGTAGAAAGGCTTGCTTTCCATGAAGAAGGATGCAATAGAGTTTACTTTAGGGACGAAGACGAAGTCGAAAGTGTTCTTGAAAGGGCTACCAATGCAATGTCTAAGTCTACAGGATGGATGAGAGCAAATCAGATATATCCAGAAGGCCGAACTTTAACATATGCCGATTATCCCACTGAATTTACATGGCATGACAGGGACAAAGAATGGAGGCCACGTAAGAGTGGAATGAGTATTGGTCGGATTTATTATGTTCATCCGTCAATGGTTGAACTTTACTATCTACGAATGTTGTTGAACCACGTCCCTGGTGCCACAAGCCATACATTCCTTAAAACAGTAGATCGAACTGTGTACCCAACATACATGTCGGCATGCAAAGCGTTGAACTTATTGGGAGATGATGTTGAGTGGATCCGATCAATAAGAGAAGCGTCTCAAAGGAAGTTAGGAGATCAACTACAGGAGCATTTCGTAACCAGATTGCTGTTTTGTACTATTTCAGATTATGCAAAATTCTTTACAGATAGTTTTCTATATATATAAGAGGACATTACTCACAAGCAGCGTAGGTTGTTGAATAATCAACAAGTGGTGTTTACAGATCGAGAGATTCAGAATTACACGCTACTAGAACTAGAGACGATTTTAAATGGTAAAAACAAGTCCTTGCTTGATTTCCCACAACTCCCTCAGATTGACTACTCATTGATGAATATCGGAAGGAATAGATTGATTGCTGCTGAAAGGATGTACAACATGAACGAAGAATGGGCTCGCTTTACCACTTTGTATGGTGGATTGAATTCAGAACAAAGGGTAGTATATGATAATATTATGCTAGCTGTTAATGAAAATAATGGCGCTTTATTTTTGTATACGGAGTGGAGGTACAAGGAAAACGTACTTGTGGAAAACAATTATAGCTTGATACGCTCGATAGGAAAAATTGTTTTGTCGGTGGCATCATCGGGTATTGCATCATTGTTACTTCCCGGTAGACGAACCACACATTCAAGGTTTCGTATACCTATGGATCTTGACAGCGAATCATGTTGTAGGATTTATGTCGGGTCAGATCTAGCATGTTTGATCCAAGAAGCGGCTCTTATCATTTGGGATGAGGTACCTTTACAGCATCGACATGCATTTGAAGCTGTTGATCGAACCTTCCGAGATATATGCAAGTATGATAAACCCATGCTAAGAATCAAGTATTTGGTGGAAAGGTTGTGGTCATTGGTGGAGACTTTAGACAAATTCTACCTGTTATTCCGAATGCCCCACGGGCTGTGGTGGTCGCTTCTGCTATCAACAAGTCATCAGCGATCTGGGATAACTGTAGGGTTTTTGTCGTGACAACCAACATGCGACTCTCTGATCCATCACTTGATGTTGCAGATATAAATGATATGATGCGTTTTAATAATTGGCTTCTAGCCATGGAGATGACACGCTACCTTCCGTTGCAATTGATAACAAAGATGAGGCTACATGGATAGAAATTCCTAATGACCTTTTGCTTCCTGTATGTGACAACCCAATCGAGTCTATTGTATCAAGTACATTTCCGAATCTCCCAAATAGAATCAATGACATACATTACCTAAAAGAACGGTGTATCCTATGCCCAACAAATGATGTCGTCGATTCAATTAACTCTCGCGTCTCAAAGTATGTCGTGACATGCACATTCTTCATAGTGCCGATATCATATGTTCAACAACCGAAAACCCGGAGGAAATGCAAATGATGTACCCGATCGAATTTCTTAACACTTTGAAGTTCTCCGGTGTCCCAAACCACAATCTCGAGTTGCGGTGTCGCACCACCATATTGTTACGTGAACACATGATTGCAACGAGGTTTGTGAAACGGGACACGTCTAATCATAACCCAAATTACCCGTGAGGTTCTTGAGGCCCAAATAATCACAGGGAGTCATATTGGCAAGAAAGTATTTATTGGTAGGATTGACATGACCCCACTGATTCATCATGGCCATTCCGATTTATACGAAGGCAGTTTCCTATTAAAGTGTGTTTTGCCATGACAATAAACAAGAGTCAAGGTCAAATGTTTAATCATGTATGTGCGTACCTAGAAAAACCAGTGTTTACTCACGGACAACTTTATGTTGTTTCATCTCGTGTAACTTCCCGTGTTGGTCTTCGATTTTATATTGACAACAAAGGCTATTGTGCTAATAATTTGACACAAAAATTTGTTTACAAGGAGGTGTACTATAATTTACCTATAGGTATGTTAAATAGTGTGCACACTTATAAAGTTTATGATCTTTTTTTATGACAAAATTGTGTATCTTTGCAGTTACCATCCAACAACCATGAGTACCCGTTATCAGTATGTTGGTGACTTGCGTCCAAATGTCACTAACAAATGGACTATTAATGTTATGATTGAACGTGCCTGGATAACTTACAATCCAACAACTAGTCTCATTCTTTCTCTTGATCTCATTTTAGTGGATGAACGTGTAAGTGAATGTTACAATTTTTAAATGCTAACGTGTAGATCGCTTATAACTGTACCTCTAATGATTATTTCTTTCTTCTCAACTTTAGCGTTCTTCAATTCATGCTAAGCTTCCCTTTAAGCTTATTAACAAACTCAAAGATCGTGTCAAAGAGGGTTGCGGGTATAAGATCCACAATTTCACAGTGCTTGATTATGAGACAATCATCTACAGGCCTTTTGTTGGAATCACTCCTAAACCTTAATTCAAGTGTTAGTGATTCATATGTAATAGTTAGCTTAATATGGCCTTTATGTTTATTATTAAGCTAAGGCTTATGTAGAAGGCCCATAAGCCTTGGCCCAAGCCCATAAGAAGGGAAGGAGTCTAGATGTGTTGCCCTAGCTCCTTACCCTATAAATACCTCTTGTAAAACTTCTATTGAAGGTTGGTTGTTCAATTTATCTTTCATACTCTATGCATAACTCTTCTTATTATCCATACGTGTGTTTGGTATTGTTCAACCGATCTCCTTCATCTATTTCTTCTATTGATGCCTCGTGTTACAATATGTGAACCTAATAAAGGTATCATTCGCCAAATAGTTGGGTGAACATCTTTGTTTTGAAGTTAGTTTCTTTGGTCTTACGCAGAAAATGCTTTCACTTTGTCACGCTTAAAAACTTATTTTTACACTTTTTAATCCAAGATTCTTGTACTTTCAACGCTTTTAGGTGTTAAAATATCTGCTTTTAGCAAAACGCTTCAAACTTTACGTGTGGATCATTGTTTTTAAGCTTGGTTTTAAGCGTGGGTTTATTTCACGCATAAGGTGTTTAGAAGTTTTGGATCATCAAGTTTCACACTTTTGTGTTATTTTGGTGATATTGAAGTCAAGCTTTCATCACAAAAATCTGGTTTAGAAACATCATTGGGCGAAATCAATTTTGGTCAAGTTTTACGCGTATCAAAACCCTAATTTACGCAGAACTTTTCCTTGGATCGATCTTCAATTTTGAGTTTACTCAAGGTTTTCTTGCTTGGATAAGCCCGAAACACACGACTTTGGATATCTTTACATTGTGATAGTGTAAAGGATCTTTGGGCAAAACCCTAATCTTACGCATAAGCTCAAACTTATGCGTAGAACTCTTCCGCATAAGATTTCTCTTACGCCTAAGCTCCGTCTTACGATAAGCCAATCCCACGCCTAAGGTTTTCTATGCTTAACTTTCAGCCACGATAACTTAGTGTTTCTCAATTCTTACGCAGAAGCTAATCCTACGCGAACTATCACGCTTACGCGTAAGTTTGGTGTTTTTACGCTAATTTTAATTTGCCTACACTTGGTTTCTACGCCTAAGGATACTTCATCAACAACGTTTCATTCAACTACAAAGATCCATTTAACAACACAAGTTTTCAACATGTCACAACCACCATACTCTAGCTATTTCCCTTATACCTATAATCAACAACAACAACAACAACTAAGTCTACAACATCAACAATTTAATCAACAACAACAAATTTATCAACAAAAATTTAATCAACATCATACTCCACAACTTGGAGCAATTCCACCACAAATGGTTCAACCACCACCTAGTCTTCAAGTACAACCTTACACAAACTTTTACAATCAACATCCATCCAGGAGTACTATGAAGGAACCGACATGGTTTGGCAAGATGTGTGAAGCCTTAAGTAGCCAACAATCAATTCATTAAGTCGCTCACTTGATAGACCTCCAATGCTCACTCCCGAAATTATGATCAATGGGTGATAAGGTTCTTTAGGTTTTGTGATCTAAAGAAGCCACATGGAAATTTCTTAAAGAAGGTCATTATGGAAGGTCAATTTCGAGATGCTCATCGTTGTCACACCCGCATCCACCGCCAATCCACCAAGAGATGTTGTCACCAACATTGCAACTATCTTAGACCTTCACCGCGATGAACTTCTACATTTTGAAGCCGATGAACTAGCAATGCAATACATCCTTCGGGATTACCCAATCCGATCCTTCAAGTGTTGATGCTCAAAAGCAATAAAGCAATGTGGGAACATATTCATCTTCTAATGAAAGGCACAACACTCAATCAGGAAGTGTTAGGTCACTAGTTTTACAACACAAGCTTAATAGAAAGAGATAAAGGCGATTGAACAATAAACCAAACACACACACACGATATGCTTATGACCGGTTATGCGAGATATGAGTGAAAGGAATAATTGAACAACCAACCCTCAAGTGAGGGTTATACAAGACTATTTATAGGCAAGGAGCTAGGCAACACTCCCACCCTTCCCTTTTCCTTATTGGACATGGGCCTAAGCTTATGGGCCTTCTACATAAGCTTGACCTAAAACAAACATAAAGGCCATAATAAGCTACCTATTACATATGAGTAACTAACACTTGAATTAAGTTTTAGGAGTGATTCCAACAATCTCCCTCAAGTGTTGGTGATGAAAACGTGAAGGCGTTGATGTAATAGTAGCTTTGACGCCTTCTCGACATTCTTCTTTCTTGTGAGAAGAAATGCCTTGATTCAACAATCTCCCAAAGGTAGAGAGATAGTTTTTTTGAACAGCTTATGCTTTGAAGTCATCTTTAACTTTGTTCTTTGATCATTGTTCTTTGTGATGTAAGTGATAGTATGTTGTTGTCTCGCATCAAGTCTCCGCCTTTCAGTGTCCTTCATTGCTAGAGTGTTCCATGTCATTCTTCAACATGCTCACACGCCTTTTGACGTTGGAATTCAAGACTAATGAAGTTCTTTAAGTCTTTAACTTTGTAGATTCTTTGATTTGATAAAGAATCATTCCGATCACTGTTGTGTTGCTTTTGGATAGAACTTCCATTAGTGATGATGTTGGCGAGCATGAGAAGAATCTGCACGATCATCCCGCTCCGAGCTTCCATAAGAAGAAAACATTTAAAATGGTTAGTAATAAGCGGATTCCGCACTTACGTGTTCGAACTTCGAGAGTGTTAACAAGATAGTGTGAAAACATAACTCTAATTCTCACAAAGGCCGCTCCTCGAACTGGAGTCCCAAGTGAGATAACGCGATGCAATCAAGTACACCTACAAGCTCGATGAGTCGAGGTACACCAAGCATCACCACGATCAGAGACCGCTTGAGACACACTAAGCGTAATCCACGGGAGTTACCGGCGACCGCGTCCGTGGTCGTTTGATGTTGACCATGGCGTGAGTTTCCATTCAATCACCGAGGATCACAGTTGTGAACCTCTCATAAATGTTCTCGACGATTGCTAAGATCTGTGAAGGACTCGATAACGCACTCACCGATGTTCTTATTGTAGAACATCAAATGATGAACCGTCAAGTGTACCTAAGAGATCTTTTGATGAATCTCGTGGCTCTAGACTCAATAGTGCATTTTGGTTTTCCGAGCGGAGACTAGGAAGAGGGTATCCTTCTTCAATACCAACGATCTCTAAGAGAAAGCCAATAGTTTACGTAGGGTTCCCTGTGAGAATGAAACAAGCTTTTCGAGAGAAACTTGAGTGGCTAAGAAGGTATAGTGCATGCGCCACCGGGTCCATGACGACTTTTAATCTTCAATACCGTGTCACTAAGTGACAACCAAGAGTATGTGAATTGAACCCGTGTCCTAAGTTGAATAGTTTGAGGGCTATTTTTCACCCTTTATGTGCATTTCTTTTAATTCTTCAACTCCTTCTTTCTCCGATTCTCATTTTCTCCTTTTATAATCATACCTAAGGACTTCTAAGTACTAACTATTTGTGATGTCCTGGGTAGATCCTCCCGCTCAAGCGGATCATAGACGTTATTCCTAACCTTAGTCACCTTATAACTCCATGACTAACCTATGTTGCCATAAACCAATTTTCAATAAAATCTCAAAGTGTTTGTGAATGAAAACATGTTTGAACACTTCAAGAGTTTTAGATTTTCGAAATACCCCTCCACATGTGCTTAGGAGTTTTTACGGAAATCGACAAGGAGGAAAGAGCGACTTTATGAATTGATCAACTCAAGATAGACAATTCCCATGAGACACGGTTACGTTGTATAGTTAAAGAGTTACATTGTCGCCTTTTAGGTGAAAACTAGCTCTAATAACTACCTTGAAGGTGTAGAGAAGCCTCAAAAGATTGTCATACTCACGAGTTCATGTCACCAAGAGTTTCTCGAATGGTACATTCTACTTGGACAAGTCCTCATGAGACACATTTACATTACTAGCGAACTAGCGTGAAATTATTACCTCCCGGACAAGTCTTTTCGAGTTACTAACAGCTTAGTACCACAATTGCTGGTTAAGTCCATTACACAAAGATTCATTTTGCATTTACACAACATATTTCTTATCACATAATTTTCTCCCCTAAAAATGGCATATAAAATGTTATTTTGAAAAGTTGAGAATAAATATGACCATTTTGAGTGTTATGGAAAGATGACCACTATGAACAATTTAGAACAAAGTTTTAACTCAAGTACTCCCTCAACAAGTGATATAAACGGTTGAGGTTTTGAAAATCATACAGAAGTACTTGTCCTTGAGCAAAAACTTGAAAAATGAAAGGTTTGATAGGTTTTACTCAAAATTAAGAAGCTTTCTCCTTTTGTAAGGATTGTGGCAATCAAACGCACTACGTGGTCTTTTCTTGACAATTACGGGTTGTACATTGTTATGTGTGCACGTCCATAGACATATATAATCACACATCCAAATTTATAATGAAAGAAGCGTTCAAGGGGTACTGTGAAGTCCTGATGTTGCCAGAGGCGAACAGGCGCTGATAGTCGGTGATGTTAATCATGGCCCACCACCAACAAAGCTTTCCAATGTTCGAATCGATCCTTCTATACAACCTTCATCAATAATTTTGATGATCCTCCTCACATCCCTTCGATCTTGAGAATTCCATCGCTTAGGAGACCCAATATTTTGACGTATATCCTTCAACCTATAAGCCAATCCGTCCCTAACCATCTTCAAAGTGTGATCCCCAACTTGTGGAAGATCACTACACGCCATTAAGCAATTTTGTTGAAGTTCACCGCGTAAACCACGCCAATGGTTTGGTCGATGAGTGTATATTGTGAGAGCCGGGTTGATGTCGGAAGATCAAGCCGAGGTGGAGTGAAGTTGACATGGGTCCGATATGATTCAACCGCGAAATGGAGATCTTCTACACGCTCTTTGATGACTATGCGTCTGATGAAGATGAGCAGGACTTGATGAATTCACGGTGTACTTCGCTTGAAAATTGCCTCATGCGACTCGCACTTTGGCAAGGTACATGTCTTCAATGTCGTTGATAGATAAATTCTCAAAGTCGCCTTCAGAGAATGCATAATCCCGCTCATCTTGCCTTTTGACCACAATCTTCTTGAGAAAAGTGTAGTCCCATTTGGTCGAAAGATCAACGTGTTTGATGGCAACGATATCCTTAGTAATCGAACACCGCATGTTGAGACTTCAACCCGGTTGCTTCGTAGTAGATTCTTCGGCGCCGCCAATGATGAATCCTATACATTGCATCTCGGTCAGATGCTTCCACTTTGTTGGAGAACAAGTGATTAGCTCTTTTCCTCGATAGCTATGCGCTTTGAGTATATGGTCTGGAATGGAAGTGTCAAAGATGTAGCGATTTCTTGAGCCATCGCCACCGTAGAAGAAATTCCAAGTCTTTGTTGAAGAAATATCCGAATGGAATCCTAGGTTCATCCGTTGGCCAATTGTCGGTAGAGGTTTAGACCGGTGTAATATGGAGGGTTATCCCGCTTGATGAAGTCGATGTTTGCTCGGGTTGAGCCAATCCATGTTGTTAGACATAGCTCGAGCAATGTTTTCAAGGTGATATTCGACCGATGGCACTTTCCGAGCTATCTTTAACAGCTTGAAAAGCTTCATTCTTAATTTGCCTCAACTCGTATTTCGCCATCTTCTTTACACGGAATTTTTCTTGCAAGATCTTAGCATGCTCCAATGTATTACCGCCGACCGCATCTTGACCTTCAGCAGGTAGGAGTTGAGTTAACAAGTGTAGAGAACCATTCAAATTCCTCTGCTTTATCGTCATCTAGCCATGATACGACGCCAACCATGGGCGCCTTCTTCTTTGTTTAGACCTAGATGAGGATTCGGTTTCGAACTTGTTTGGGAGAGGTGGGTTGTTGTAGAGGCTCACGGACTTTCATCGTTACCACCAGATACTCAAAGTGATCACCGGTTTTCTCGAGTCTCGTGGTAAATCGAAGAACTCGAGGTTTTTAGCGTAAGAACGAGGAGGAGACCTTTGTTGTCCGGAGTCTGCTTGGGTGAGGTGGCATTGATGAAGATTCACCGTACTTCTTCTGCGCTTAGGTGCGTAGTCTTTGTCCTTATCATCGCCGCCTCTTGGTCGCTTTGGTTGAGTTGTCGATTCTTTGCATGAAGACTTGAGTTGATAGTCTAATAGAGTCTCAAAAACTTAGCTTCATCCGGTGAAGGTTCCAGCTTTTTGACATTTGCATCACTAATTTAGAAATCAATTCATCTTCGTAGTAATCGCCTTCTTTGGCCATGATATGTTTGACCAATGTAACGATGTTTGGAGTAAGAAGTTTAGAATATAACTCCTTTGTTACTTTAGGAATGGTGTCGAAGGAATTTGTGAGTGTCTTCTTGCCATCTTCTCCAATTCCTTTGGAAATCTCCACCGATAAACTTCAGATTTGTTCCTTTCGTCAACAATTTTTGATCCCGCCTTGAAGAAAGTTGATTTCCGCCAAGTTGATTCAAACTTCTTGTTGGTAACATCCTTCTTCCGACTTGCTTGGCAGCCTTAACAATCTTTGTTTTAGCCCGGATAACCAAGAGTCTGTTGGTTTCTTCATAGATTTGGATGATGATTTGGTTGATCTTTTACGGTGGTGGTGAAGAATGAGATGATGAATGTGATGATGAGGAGACATGAGGAGGCTCGGTGTCCTTGGAGGTGCGAAGTATCCTCCTTGGAACGAATTGATCGTTGAGAAGATAATCATCATAATTCTCTTCGTTGTCTTGTCCGATTTAGCTTTTTCTTCCGTCTCGAGCACGGGCTTCTTCATCGCCTTTTCTTTCTCGCCTTATCCTTTCTCGGTTCCTCAATGTTATAATCCGAGACTCCTCCACAAGCTTTTGTTGTTGCACAAGAGTGGTGGCACCAGTTCCCTTTATTGGGTCGATTAACCGCATCAGATCTCGGTGAAGAGTGGACACCACCACTTGACCCTCCGGGGCCACGATTTGATCTTGTTCAAATTCTTTAGCCTTTTGAAGGTGTCTAACGATTTTAAACTTCTTCCTCGTAGGATTTATCCAGCTTGCTCTTCATCACTTTTAGATCTTTCTTCATATGGCACAAGTCACAGAGTCTTCCTTGCCATGTTCAAATGTTGGACTAGGAGGTTTTGCATCGAGGAGTTGGTTCAAGGCAGATTCGAGTAGTGGACCTCCTCGCTTGATTGTGTATCTTCGTAGCTTTCGTCCCAGAGCTTTCTTGGTGGTTCGTGTAGGAATAGGAACAGACTTCGAGAGGGAACTTTCTTCTTGGAGTAGGTTTCTTGGGACCTTCCTTAGACTCTTTGTGCCATCGCACTTCCAAAGACGCCCTCTTCTCGGGTTCTCCGAGTGGGTGTTCCGTATGATTTTCATCGAGATGACCAACTTTGCCTTCTCTCATCGCTACCCGATACCTTTTGTACGCTTCAAGCTTCTTGATTTCGTTAGTCAAGATGGGTGATCGTGCAACACGGCACCACTGCTTTCTTTGTTGACGATTCCTTGATTCTTTGCATTGAATTCCGAATTGTTGAATGTAGATCTCCAGAATCTTTGTGGCAGTGTGAGAGCATGTTCGGTAGGGATGATTCTTAAGAATATCCACAATGAGACAAGAAGATTCGAGCATGCGAGGGTTTCAAAGTCAACCCTAAGGTTGTTCTTTCCAATCTTTCTTGGATAGCCATTAGGGAAGATGTCGCAATTGTGAGAACTTCGCATCCACGCTCATTTGAATGACCATGTCGTGATCCGAAATAACATTAGCCAAAAGAACCAACATATCGAAAGACATAATGTTAGTCAACAAGGTTTTTATTGTCTAATTATTGAATGTACAAAGGTCAATGATTGTTACGAGTCCAAAGTCACTTGTTTGTTCAATAGTCCAATGTCTTCGTGATAAGTTTCGTGAGTTAGTTAACTTTAAGTTTTAAAGTTTATGTTATCACTTATTTAACACAACATATTAAATGATTAAGTTTATTAGTGACATTATTGGTTTCGTGACGCTATGATTCATTTATTTACAATTTTCACGCGTAACAATTCATACGAAGGTTTGATCAAGGCTTATGCGAGGAATAGTAGCTTATCGCGTAAACAGAAAAGTATACGCCAGAGACGCAAGCTTATGCGTGAGGATCCTTACTTACGCTGTAAGAGATATTACGCCGAGGAAAGAGGACCTTATGCGAGAGCTTACGCCAGAGGCGATAAACAACCTTACGCTGTAAGGCTTACTCGCAAGAGTAGACCTTATGCGCAGAGTCATCACACGCATATCCTTCACAGGATACACGAGTCCCATTGTAGACCCTTACATCGCACGCCACGCCGTAAAATTTCTCTTACGCATAACTTTCACGCGTAAGGTGATCCTATGCGCAGAGTGACAAAGACCTTGATTCGAGTTTTAAGCAACAAGCCCGAAATAAAATCATCATATCATCAATCTTAACACATATATTCATTTTAAAACAGATTATGGCATGAAAACTTGTTAAACAGCTTTTACGTAGAAAGTCATACGCCGTAAGTCAAAACCCTAGAGTTTAAGAATTACGATATGATTTCTAGCCATAGAAATTGCACCAAACGTTTTCTGGTAGGTCTTAGGTGTTGTGAGAGTCTAATAACCAAGTTTTAACATCCAAAACGCAGTGAATCAAAAATACCCAAACCTAAGAACATTAAACCCTAATTACTAATTCTAACTTAATTAGTGTTTCTGGGTTGTTATAGGGCAAGGATATCATCAATTGAACATGATGTTAACATCACACAACAACCTTTTTGACCAAATATAATCACATTTGAAAAACCCCCAAAACCACGCATAAACCTTAATTTTCAAAGTCACTCAATTCGTGTATCTGGGTATGTTTAAGTGATAAAAGTGTGTTCATTGATGTAAGAAAAGCATTTTGACACAATCATTTCAACCACAAACACCCATTCTTGATTGAGTGTTCATACGCTATGCGAGAACACTAAATCAATCATAGACAAAATTTGACCGCTGATTTGTATAAAATCAAAACCAATGTTTGTAAACACGTTAAGATCATAAAACAACTTACAAATTGATGATCCAAAACACGGATTTCTTGAATGATTTATACGCTGAGATTATGTTAGGTTTGAGTATTAAATGTGATGTGAGAAGTTAGGTGTGGGAGTTTTATTAAAAACAATTTACACTTTTGATAGTTTTGGTCCCTCCACCTTTTCCTTTTTCATACAAAGCCATTTAACTTCCATTTTGGTTACCAAACAAAGATTTTAAGAAAGAAACTTGACGACACTCCCCCTCGAATAAATTTTAGTCCGAGGAGTGTCATTTAACCAGAAAAGTTTACCACCATTGATAAAAGAAACAATCGGGATAGGATAACATGCAAGTACACAGATATTTTGAAACAGTTAAGTATTTATTTTCTCCCCAACACTTGATCGAAAAAAATATAGAATTTTGAAAGATTTGAGTGTTGAAAGAAGAGATGTACTTTACATGTTTAAAGAAAATTAGATAGAAGAATATTTTGTTGTTTTATCGTGTTTATATTTTGTATTTTGTTTTTGAAAAAATATTTACAAAAGATATTTTGGTGTTTGATGTGTTTTAAGACTGCTTTTAGGAGGTCATCCAACCTCTCGAGTCAAACACCTCGCACTCAACCGTGGACCAACTCCATTAAACCTAGCGGGAGGCAAGGCTTTCAGTGAGAAGATCCGCCAATGGAATTCAAGACTCATCGGTATAATTCAACTGCACTATGTTCCACGTGGTCCTTGATGAAATGATAATGAAGATCGATATGCTTTGATTTCGAGTGTTGAATCGAGTTACACGAGATCGCAATGGCACTGATTGTCGCAAAGACATCGGATTCACAAACACGTAACCATAGTCTTTGAGTTGTGTTCTCATCCGTGATGACTTGAGCACAACATGGACATGGCTACATATTCGCTTGGTTGATGATAAATGATGTACAATCTCGCTTCTTTGATTGCCAAGACACCGCTTATCACCAAGAAATTGTAGTGCTCTCAAGTGCTTTTTTCGTGAATCTAAGCATCCGCGTGGTGAGGCCTCAAAAGCGATTAGTTCAAAACTGTAATCCTTCTTGATACCATATCCCCAAGTTAATGGTTCCCTTGATGTATCTGAGGATTCTTTTAGCCTCGTAGAGGTGGGTTTCGCTTGGTCGCGATCGATAACGGAGCATAGATAAACGGCAAATACAATATCGTGTCCGCTAATGTTAGATACATGAGAGACCCAATAATACTTCGGTATTTGGTAGGTCAACTAATTTTCCATGTAAATCATTTCAGCTTTTGGTATGAGTCATTGGTGTGGCATAAGTGTCATGTGTTTTCATTCCAAATTTGTTTAACAATTCAAGGGCATATTTGGACTCGACTCAAGAAAATACCACGGGGTGATTGATGAACTTGCGCCCTAGAAAGAACGAAGTTCACCTATTATGGACATTTCAAAATGTTTCTTCATTAGTTTTGCAAAAGCGATTGAGTACTTTTTATGTGTAGACCCAAAATGATGTCATCCACGTAAATTTGAACAATTAAGATATGTGCCCCGTGATATTGTATAAAAAGAGTAGGGTCGATCAACCTTGGTGAAATTATTAGCAATGAGAAAAGATGATAGCTTATCGCACCATGCCCGAGGAGCTTGTTTGAGACCGAAAGAGCTTTGTTCGCTTTGTAGACATGGTTCGGAACTCGATCAACGAATCCTTCACGGTTGGTCGACATAAACCATTTTCTTTAGTTGTCCATTGAGAAACCCGCTTTGACATCCATCCGATAGACCGTCATATTCATATGAGCCGCGAACGTGAGAAATATCCAAACAACCTCAAGACGAGCAACCTGAGCAAAAGATTCTTCAAAGTCTATTCCTCTTTTCGACGATAACCCTTAGCAACTAGACGTGACTTGTTTCGGATTACGCCCTTCAAAGATCCAATTTGTTTTTCCAAACCATTTGAGACCAATGACGAGACCCCGTTGGTCTTTCAACCGCTCCCATACTTCAAGACGCTTGAATTGGTTGAGTTCTTCTTGCATGGATTCAATCCATTGTCTTTTGTCATTGCGTATTTAATGTTTTAGGCTCGATTGGCATAAAGGAGTGCATAAATGCAATGTTCACCATCCGTGTGAAGACGTTGTCTCGTAACGACAGTTGATTAGGGTTGCCAATAATGTTCGCCGCAGGATGGTCTTTGTCCATCGATGTGAGGTTGATGTTGGTATACATTGTGCGTATTCGATGATTCAAATGGTTTGTTGATGATTCCGCTGACATCGTGCAGCAAAGGTCATTAGCAAACGGGTTAAAGAACGATTGGATCAAAATCGCAACGGGGTACTTCATTCAAAATATCATCACCGGTTCATCATTGTTGGACGCTGCGGTTTGTTCAACTCATGCGTGGAGTCAATCGGTGGTGCTTCTTCAAGGTTTTGGTTAAAATTTTGGGTTTTTCCCTTTTTAAAATGGGGGGGGAAAAAAAAGTAAAATAAAAAAATTTTGTTTTTGGTTTTTTAAAATTTTTTGCGGGGGGGGTTTGTTTCCGGGGGGAAAAAAAAAAAGGGGGTTTTAAAAAAAAAACCCCAATTAAAAAAAAAAAAACCCTTTTTTTAAAGGGAAAAATTTTAAAAAAATTTTTAAAAAAATTTTTTAAAAATTTTTTAAAAAAAATTTTAAGGAATTTGGGGGAAAGGGGGAAAAAAAACCCCGGGGGAAAAAATTTAAAAAACCAAAAAAAAACCCCCGGGAAAAAAAACCCAAAAAAAAAAAAAGGGAAAAAAAAGGGAAAATTTAAAAAAAACCCAAATAAGGTTTTTTTTTAAAAAAAGGGGTTTTAAAATTCCCAAAACAAAAAAAATTTAAAAGGGTTTTTAAAAAAAAAAAAAAATTTGGGAAAAAATTTTTTTTTGTTTGGGAAAATTTTTTTTTTAAAAAAAAAAAACCAACCGGGGTAAACAAAAAAAGGGGAAAAAAAAACCCCCCAAAGAAAAAAAGGGGGGGAAAAAAGGGAAAACCCCAAAAATTTTAAAAAAAAAAAAAAAAAACCCCCCAAAAACCCCAAATTTTTTGGGGTTCCAAAGGGAAAATTTTTTTTTTTAAATTTTAAAATTTTTTTAAAATTTTTTTTTTTTTTTTTTTTTTTTTTAAAAATTTTTTTCCTTTATTTAAAAGAAAAATTTTTTAAAATTTAAAAAAAAAAAAAATTTTAAAAGGGGAAATTTTAAAAAAGGGGGGAAAAAAAACCCAAAAACCAAAAAAAAACCCCTTTTTTTAAACCTTTTTTTAAAAAATTTTAAAATTTTAAACCCCCAAAAAAAAATTTTAATTTAAAAAAAAAGGCCCTTTTTTGGAATTTTTTTTTTTAAAAAAAAAAAAAAAAATTTTTTTGGAAAAAAAAAGGAAAAAGGGAAAACCAAACCCCAAAAAAGGCCCTTTTCCCTTTTTTTTTTTAAACCCCCAAAGAAAAAGGGAAGGGGGGAAAACCCCAAAAGGGGGGAAAAAATTTTTTTTTTTTTTTTTCCCCCCCCCTTTTTTTTTTTTGGGAAAGGGTTCCTTTTTTAAAAAATGAAGGGGGAAAAAAAAAAAAACCTTTAAGTTTTTTTTTTTGGGGGGTTTTTTTGATTTTTTTTTTAAAAAAAAAACCCCTTTTTTTTAAAAAATAAAAATTTTTTTAAAACAAAAATTTTTTAAAAAAATTTGGGGGCCCCCGGGTTTTTTTTTTTTAAAATTTTTTTGGGGAAAAAAGGGGGGGGGGGAAAAAGAAACCCAAAAATTTTTTTAATTTTCCGGTTTAAAACAAAAAAATTTTTTGGGAAAAAAAAAAAAAAAATTTTTTTTTTGGGGGGGGGGGGGGTTTTTTTGGAATTTTTTTTTTTTTTTTTTTTTTTTTTTTTTAATTTTAAATTTTTTAATGGTTTTTTAAATGGTTTTTTTTTTTTATTTTAAAAATTAATTTTTTTAATTTTAAAATTTTTTTTTTTTGATTTTTTTTTTTTAAAATTAACCTTTTTTTAATGGGAAAGGGGGAAAAAAAACAAAAAAAAATTTTAGTTTTAAAAAAGGAAAAATTTTTTCCCCCCCCCCTTTTTTTTTTTTTCCCCCTTTTTTTTTTTGGGTTTTTTTTTTTTTTTTTGGGGTTTTTTTTTTTTAAAAATTTTTTTGTTTTGGGTTTAGGGGGCCTTTTTTTTTTTTGGGGGTTTTTTTTTTTAAAAAAGGGGGGCCCTTTTTTTTTTTGGGTTTTTTTTCCCCTTTTTTTCCCCCATTGGCCCCTTTTGGTTTTTTGGGGTTTTTTTTTTTTTTTTTGGGTTTTAAAAAATTTTTTTTTTAAAAGGGGGGGGTTTTCTTTTTTTTTTTTTCCTTTTATTTTTTAAACCTTTTTTCCCGAATTTCCCTTTTTTTTTTTTTTTAAAATTAAATTTGGGGGTTTAATTGTTGTTCCTACCCATAGCATTAAACCCTTGACTACCTCCCATCCGGACGACTATAACCACGATTTCGAACTTCAACTCGCCCATTGTTCACAACAGCTTGATTTAGTGTATTAGATGAGGAACGAACGATTGTTGGATTTGTTGGTATAACGGCTAAAAGCATTAGCAATCATAACAAATCCTTGTTGCAATGCTTCGAACGGATCGGATTCTCATTAGTTTGACTATGAAGTGCTTGATCATTGTTGTTGTTGTAAGAAACCAATTGATTTTGTTGAGGTTCTTGTGATTGATCGCTTGGTGACCGATGCGTTGGTTGAGTTGCTTGTTGAGGAGGATAACTGTTTTGAGCATACAAAGGCAAGTTGTTGATTTTCCGGATTAGTCGTTGAAGCAATTTGAGCACGGAGAATCCTTTCCCTATCAACTTCCTTTTCATGAGGCTTCAAGTAATCGTGACAACAATCCATATGTAGAATGATGCATGTTCTTCGCTTGACGGAGAAAATGACATACTTCTCCCATTGGACCAAGAAAACTCGTGAACTTAGTATTCATCGCAATTCTTGGCATGATGATGTTGTGTTTATCCAAATCATTGATGATGTCCGAAAATGATGATGATAAGACTCTAGTGTCTCCGTGTTCAATCAGAAGTGTTCATAAGCCAAGTAAATTTTGGATTCCATATCCTCCCGATTGAGTCGCAGATCCTTCCATAAGTAGATGAATATGTTCCCACATTTTCTTTGCGCCTTTTGAGCATCAACACTTCAAGAATTGGGTTTGGTAATCCTAAAAGGATTTATTGCATTGCAAGCTCATCGACTTCATAGTGTAGAAGTTCTTACGATTCAAGTCTCGCAATAGTAGCAATGTTTGATTGTTCATCTCTTGGTGGATTAGCATTAGGATCTCCGGGCACAATGACATTAGGCATCTCAAATGGACCTTCCAAGATAACCTTCTTAAGAACTTTCCATGTGGCTTCTTCGGATCACAAAACCTAAAGAACCTTATCACCCATTGATCGTAGTTTCGGAGTGAGCATCGGAGGTCTATCAAGTGATCCAACCTCATGAATTGATTGTTGGTCGCTAAAGCTTCACACATCTTTGCAAACCAAGTGGGTTCCTTCATAGTGTTCCTTGATGGATGTTGACCGAATTCATTTGTGTAGGGTTGAACTTGAAGACTTGGCGATGTTTGAACCATTTGTGGTGGAGGAATTGCTCCAAGTTGTGGAGTATGTTGTTGATTAAATTGTTGTTGATAAATTTCTTGTTGTTGATTCCATTGTTGATGTTGTGGACTTAGTTGTTGTTGTCGTTGAGAATAAGTGTAAGGGAAATAGTTAGAGTCTGGTGGTTGTGACATGTTGATAAACTTGTGTTATAAAATGGATCTTTGTAGTCGAATGAACCGTTGTTGATAAAGTATCCTTAGGCGTAGAAATTACAATAGCCAAGTAGCACTTATGCGTAAAAACACCAAAGTTACGCACGAACAATCAAGAGTTACGTAGATTTAGCTTACGCGTAAGTAGGAAAAAGACTCTAAAGTTAGGCGAGACACAAAGTTAGCGAGAAACTTAGGCGAGGATTAACTTATGCGTAAGACCGGGCTTAGGCGAAGATGAATCTTATGCGTAGGATTTCTACGTAAGCTTTATGCTTATGCGTAATTTTAGGGTTTTATCTCAAGTGATCTTTACACTATCACAAAGGCAAAAGATATCCAAAGTCGACGATTTTCAAAGCTTATCCAAGCAAGAAAACACGAGTAAACCACTAAAACGAAGATCAAACCAAGGAATAACTTACGCGTAGTTTTAGGGTTTTGCTACGTAGGATTACTCGTAAAATTGATTATGTCCACAGATTTTCTAAACCGGTTTTGTGTGATGAAATAGCTTCAATAACACCAAATGACACAAAAGTGTGAAACTTGATGATCCAAAGCTCTCAAACGGTTACGCGTGAGGTTTACACCCTCGTTAAAAACAAGCTTAAAAGCGAGATCCACGCGTAAAGGTTGAAACTTTTGTCAAAACAAGTATTTTAACACCTTAAAACGTTGAAAGTACAAGAATCTTGGATTAAAAATGTAAAAACGAGTTTTTGTTTAACCAAAGTATCACGTTATTCTACGCGTAGGACCAAAAACCCACTTCAAGAAATAACAATTCACCCAACTAGTTAGGCGATTGATACCACTGTTAGGTCACTAGGTTTACAACACAAACTTAATAGAAAGAGATAAAGGCAATTGAACAATAAACCAAACACACACACACGATATGCTTATGACCGGTTATGCGTAGATATGAGTGAAAGGAATAAATTGAACAACCAACCCTCAAGTGAGGATTATACAAGACTATTTATAGGCAAGGAGCTAGGGCAACACTCCCACTCCTTCCCTTTTCCTTATTGGACATGGGCCTAAGCTTATGGGCCTTCTACATAAGCTTGACCTAAAACAAACATAAAGGCCATAATAAGCTACCTATTACATATGAGTAACTAACACTTGAATTAAGGTTTAGGAGTGATTCAAACAGGAAGATATGGAATCCAAAATCTACTTGGCTTATGAACTCTTCATGATTGAACCAGGAGAGACATTAGAGTCATATCATCATCGCTTTTCAGATATCATTAATGATTTGGACAAACACAACATCATCATGCCACGAATTGCTGTTAACACTAAGTCTTTAAGTAGTCTTGGTCCGGAATGGGAGAAGTATGTCATTTTTCTTCGTCAAGCTAAGAATCTTCATCATGCTACATACGGATTGTTGTACGACTATTTGAAGCCTCACCAAAAAAAAGTTGACAAAGAAAGGACTATCCGTGGACTCCCAGCTCCACAGTCACTTTCGGACAATCAACAACTTGCTTTGTGGGCTCAAACTAGTTTTCCTCCTCAAACAGCTCCTCAACCCGCTCCTCAACCAACTGCAACCATTACACCATATGATTCAACAAAGAACAACCTCAACAAACTCAATTGGTTCCATACAATAACAACAATGCTCAAGCACTTTACGGTGAAGTCGATGAGGACTCCGATGCCTCGATGAATTGCAACAAGGATTTGTTATGATTGCTAAAGCATTAGGCGGTATACAAACAAATCCAAAATCGCATTCGCTCCTCATCTAACACAAGGAAGCAGTGTTGTGAACAATGGACGCGTTGAAGTTCGTAATCGTGGTTATGGTCGCGGATGGGAGGTGGTCAAGGGTTTAATGATATGGGAAGGAATAACATGGGTGCTCCGCAACAACAAAGGGCTCAAGTGGTTGAACAAGGGAATGCTCGAGAATGGGGTTAATGGTCTTTGTTGTTATAACCGCAATGAGAAGGGTCATCGGCTAATGCATGCCTAAGCCGAGGATAAAGCGGTGCTTATCACAAAGAGGCTTTGCTCTTGGCTCTCAAGGATGAAGTGGTGGAACTCTTACCAACAAGGAACGAGCTTTATGGCGTATGTAGATTCGATGATGATATGGAGGACTTGGTGCTAATGCCGCGTTGATGTTGATGGCACAAATGCAAGCTCTACACATGAGTGACACAGGCCCAGTGTATGACACTGACGGCTTGTCTCAGGTACAGGACCGAAATACACTCATTCCTGATTTGATATCTCCGCCAATTTCTCCATCCGACAAGGATCAGAGTGTTCAACATGAGTCATCCACATCTCATTCTGATAACTATCAAATAGATCCCGTAGTCATATTTGACGATCAAGATAACCTTATGGTTAATATTGATAATCAAGTTGACTCCATGGTTATATTTAAGGATCTAAATAATGATCATGTTGAGACTCACGTTGAACAAGATGAGCTTTTGTCTAATAGATAAATTGAGCTCCTGACCTTAATTAAAGACCAAGAATCTCGTTTGGAAATTTGCAAGCAATTAAAAGATAAAAATGCACTGTTAATTAGGGATAATGAATGCTTAATTAGACAAATCAACGTTTTTAAAACTCAAGAAAAACGTGAACAAGGTTTTGAAGTCGCTTTTGCTAAATCTCATCAAAACGAAAAATCATTAGAACGACATATACGTGATCTAGCCGCATCCAAGAATGCTTTGTTGTCTCAAATAGAACAACCGAAATATGAACATAAACAACAAATTAACGCTCTTACTTTTGAAACTCAAAAGCCAAGGTGAGTTGTTAACTTGTCAAAACAGTTCTCGAAAGTACAAAAAGCATTCCACTAAACGAATAGATAACTATCTTGAAGAAATTGTCGACTTACAACACAAAATCAAAGAGTTTGAAATGTTGTTTATAAACATGGTGAGTCAATCACAACTATTCAAAAGTTTACTTTTAAACCAAATCCAAATGGATATGGACCAATTCTTGCTAATTACAAACCTAAGTTTTCAAACGAGCATTCAAACCAAACTCAAGTTTACAAAAGTAACATAGAATTGATGATTCAATTATGATGTTGTTGAATATAATCGCATGGAGGAATTAGATGTATGACGAGAGTCGGTCAAAATGGAAAATGTCGTTTATAACAAACCATTTAACTATTCAAAAGTCGTAACTTTTGTCACACAACAAGATACTTCAAACAAACCTTGGTTATCACACCGTTTCAAGTTCGTCCCCAACAAAATGGTGCACAAATTAATGGTCCTTTACCTTCACTTAGTGAAGTTAAAACAAAAGCCAAAGTTGTCGCCACTAGAACAAAAGTGGATTTGGCTACACCGAATATGTGTGACGATATACATATAGTCACACATGTTTTTTCGCCGTAGTGACTAAAGGTCGCGACCATAGGTACCCTATGGTCACGTGTTTGACTTTTTTAGTCTCTATTGCAAAAGAGTAACCAAAACCGTAACATGTGTGACTAATTAGGTACAAATTTTGTTGGATTAATCCGTATTAGTGACCATAAACATCAGATAGTCACACAAAGCATGTTTGTTTTGGGTATTTAGTCACATACAATTAAGCATAAAGTGGCAAAAGTGTTAATAAGTGTGACCATATGTTGTTTAAGGTGAAGAAATATGTCTTATGTGTGACTATTGATCATCTAATGGCCACTTGAATTTTATGTTTGTGTGGCCTTTTCTAACATTTAGTCACACAAAGCATGTTTGTTTTGGGTATTTAGTCACATACAATTAATCATAAAGTGGCTAAAAGTGTTAATAAGTGTGACCATATGGTGTTTCAAGTGAAGAAAGGTGTCTTTTGTGTGACTATTGATCATCCAATGGCCACATGAATTTTATGTTTGTGTGGCCTTTTCTAACATTTAGTCACACAAATCATGTTTGTTTTGGGTATTTAGTCACATACAATTAACCATAAAGTGGCTAAAAGTGTTAATAAGTGTGACCATATGGTGTTTTAAGTGAAGAAATGTGTGTTTTGTGTGACTATTGATCATCCAATGGCCACTTGAATTTTATGTTTGTGTGGCCTTTTCTAACATTTAGTCACACAAAGCACGCTTTTGGGTATTTAGTCACATCCAATTAATCATAAAGTGGCCAAAAGTGTTAATAAGTGTGACCATATGGTGTTTTAAGTGAAGAAATGTGTGTTTTGTGTGACTATTGCTCATCCAATGGCCACATGAAATTTATGTTTGTGTGGCCTTTTCTAACATTTAGTCACACAAAGCATGTTTTTTTGGGTATTTAGTCACATGCAATTAACCATAAAGTGGCTAAAAGTGTTAATAAGTGTGACCATATGGTGTTTTAAGTGAAGAAATGTGTGTTTTGTGTGACTATTGATCATCCAATGGCCACTTGAATTTTATGTTTGTGTGGCCTTTTCTAACATTTAGTCACACAAAGCATGTTTCTTTTGGGTATTTAGTCACATTCAATTAATCATAAAGTGGCCAAAAGTGTTAATAAGTGTGACCATATGGTGTTTCAAGTGAAGAAATGTGTGTTTTGTGTGACTATTGATCATCCAATGGCCACATGAATTTTATGTTTGTGTGGCCTTTTCTAACATTTAGTCACACAAAGCACGTTTCTTTTGGGTATTTAGTCACATCCAATTAATCATAAAGTGGCCAAAAGTGTTAATAAGTGTGACCATATGGTGTTTAAGTGAAGAAATGTGTGTTTTGTGTGACTATTGCTCATCCAATGGCCACATGAATTTTATGTTTGTGTGGCCTTTTCTAACATTTAGTCACGCAAAGCATGTTTCTTTTGGGTATTTAGTCACATGCAATTAACCATAAAGTGGCTAAAAGTGTTAATAAGTGTGACCATATGGTGTTTTAAGTGAAGAAATGTGTGTTTTGTGTGACTATTGATCATCCAATGGCCACATGAATTTTATGTTTGTGTGGCCTTTTCTAACATTTAGTCACACAAAGCATGTTTCTTTTGGGTATTTAGTCACATACAAATTAAGCATAAAGTGGCCAAAAGTGTTAATAAGTGTGACCATATGGTGGTTTAAGTGAAGAAATGTGTGTTTTGTGTGACTATTGCTCATCCAATGGCCACATTAATTTTATGTTTGTGTGGCGCTTTCTAACATTTAGTCACGCATCGAATTAAGCAAACCGTGACCAAAAGTGTTAATAATTGTGACTATATGAATCTTTTAGTCACATATAAGAAATCAATATATATCAAAACAAATTTAATATATAAAAATATATTCAAAATATATTCAAATACAATAAAATTGGAATGTATATAAAATTGTAATGTCGTATATAATAATATTCTCAATAATTTAACGACTTCGACTCTTGATCTTCTTAGCTTCCTTTGCATGGTATGACTAGAGACGTAGCGCTCATATTTAATTTAGGTGCGCTCTGTTCTCACCAATCGCTTTATGGTACTTGGTGGTGTTACCAGAGGAAACAAAAGCCGGGTATCAAACACCGAATTAAATATGAAGAATGATATATGTAGGTTTATAAAACACATGCATCTATGTACCTTTTCATCGAAACCACTTGATCCTTTCGCCATGCATAAAACCACCCATCGCATCCTTAACTGCTTTGAGACCACATTTCCTACATCCGTATGCACGCCGCATCCACTAAAGATTTTTCAATAGATACTCAGAGCAATCCTTTGGGAGTGGTCTGTTATGAAGCATTTGTTTTCCATCGCTTTGTACACTGCACCTCCGCAATAATAGTTGATTTCTTTATGCCACACCGCACTTAATTACCTAAAAGATAATTTGTTGCATGTATATATGTATCAAGAATTAATTTTAATTAAACTAAAGAACATATGAAAATGTTTAAATACATACTTGTGGTAGTATCGTTAATGGAGACTCGCTCTTGTGATCCGTAAAGTTGACGTGAAGAATCCTTTCCTTTGATCTAGTCGATTTCTTAGGTGCATGATTTAACAGCTTCCTATATGTATAATACACGGTAAATAAATAATGTATGTAGAATTCAAAATCCTGTGGGGGTGATTTATTACTTACACTTATTTGAATTTCCTTTTCCAAAGTTGCAAGTCCATTAGACTTCTTAATGCTCGCAACTTTCTCACGCCCAAAGAACACGTGTTCCAAGATCCTCATCAAGACCGCTATTTAAAAGATTAATGTTCACCGGAGACACCAAATATAAATTGTTTAAGAAGATCAAGCAAGATTTAAAAGGGTAAAAAAGATGGAATGTTACTTTCTTATGTCTTACTCCGCTTCGTCAATGGAGTTGAAGTTGATCGCAATCGCCTTTGTGCAACCAATTGTTTCATCAAACTCAGACACGCCTCTTTTTCTTGACGCTGGCGCCTCATCGCAAGTTCACTTTGAAGTAACACCACTCTTTCATCGATGCTTGTCTCGATTCGAGGCGCATCAAAATACCTCTTGTAGGTTACTCCACCTCCCACCCTCTCGCATATCCTCCCTTTTCCTTACCTAATACAACTGTCATGGCATCGCGCCATGATCAAGCTTCAAGATTCCTTGTTTGATCTTGTCGTCCGCTTTTTCTCGCACACACAATATGGGAAATAGGTTATTTAATTCTACCAAGATTAACTTGTAACTAAAAGTATTAACTAAAACACTACCGTATTAACTTATAAATAACAGCTTTTAAGTAATACAAGAGAGATTAACTAAAAGTATTAACTAAAACACTACCAGATTAACTTATAACTACAGCTTTAAGTAATACAAGAGTGATTAACTTATAACTAAACAAACATAATAATAAAATTTGCAACAAACTTACAAATTTTTCTCCCACCGATCCGATATCTTCATCGTGATATTCTCCGCCTTTTTCACCCTTCCTTTCAACCACAACAGCACCACGCGGTGGTTCTTCATCCGTTCAATTTCTTTACTCTCGATCTTATACACATCAAATACATACAAATGTAAGATAAACGAATATAAACGAAACTATGATGCTATTAAATGCAAATGTAAATGTGCAAATGTTTATCGTTACCATTTTTTCTATCACACGGGCGTATCCACCTCGTCCCATTGTATGATCATAAATGACTTGGAACGCGACACTTTAGCTTTTGTCGATCTCACCTTGCAACACAAAATCATACGGCGCTTAGATGTAGTAATGTCGATAGTATACAACTAATACATATGGAAACATATGAAAAGGTGAAAGATATTTGAACTTGAATAAAATGAATAATTAACACCTTGTATTCCTCACGGGTGTAGTTTACAAAATTAACCCAATCTTCGGCTTTTATAATTGCACTATACTTTGCCGGACTTCATTTAGTTTTGAAAGGGTATTTTGGTTGGGCAATATGTAGTTTTGTATCAATTTCATTCGAAATTCCTTAGAAGTTGACCAAGACGATTCATTATCGCCTTTTCGACCGTCAAGTCAACATCAAAATATCGCCGCAAAGATTAAGAAATTGTTGTTAATTAGTTGCACATACCGTAAATGCAGAGATAAACTTTTAACACCTTGTATCTACGATACCAAGCCACTACTAGTTAAAAAGTATATGTGTACCGTGATTTCATCCCACATTTTATCTCTTGCTTCGAATCAACCTTCCTCCGTGTTAGATCTCGACACCTATATGCTCACGAACCAAATCACCCAAAAACTTGAAAACAATGCTCGCTTTTTCCTCGATAACCTATCCAAAGGCATCAAGGTTACACCGACCTTTATTCCGTCTGCTTTTCCATATTCTCGCGAAACTTAGCTAACCTAGTTATGCCCTCTTAACAACATTCGCATTTGAATGGTTGTTTCAAGATCCTCACCCTCATCCGAATACGCCTCGATTCATATTCTAAAGTGTTTTCAATTTCACGATCGTAATAAACCAAATCATCCGGATAAGTGATTTGCGTTGACATGATTCGTCAAGTAATGTGTTAAAGAAAATTAGTAAACTTAATTGGTAAATAATGGTGTAAAATTGAAGTTCGTTGTTTTGCTTGAAGGTCGATTTATTGGAGTAAAATAGGCTAATGATGGGCGCTTTTCAATTAAGGAAACCATAATTTCCAAAGTAATTTTAAAATTTTGGCTAAAATTTGGCTCCAAATTTGATAATTTTAAAATGTGGCTCCAAATCAAACAATTTTTAAACCAAAACACCCCGATGTAAATGGTGCTTACCCACATCCCAAACACTCATATTACTTCAAACCACCGTGTCAAAACACATATAATCAGATACACTAAAATCACCACATGGCGATACAAATGAACAATCAAAAGCTAAAATGGACTTAAAGCAACTAATTACAACTATAACTAATAAGGCCCAGATAAACAATTAAGCACAAAATAGGCAAATCAAACCAAGAACTCTGATACATCAAACAACCCTAAGACCTTACTTTAAGGCTATAAATAAGCTATTTATAAGCAATTAGATAAGCTCTAACATCCTCAAGTAGTAAAAAAATCAAGAAAACATGTAAATGCAATTAACTTAAAGCGTAAACAACAACAAAACACCCAATATAGTGGTTCAATCAAAATAATTGTCATGAACAAACGCCCAGCTCTAAACTTCATAATCACCATAAAAAATTGACAACAATCTAAAATTGAACATCCTAATCCTACAATAATACATTATACTAGTGCGAATATGAACTTTAACACCACAACCAATTCCTAAATTCAAAACAACATGAAAAAAAGATGAAACAAACTAGCAAACACATTACATATTTTAACAAACATAATATTAGCATTCGTATGGATAAACCATCAAAAGATCCATACATATTCCATTGTTAATATATCTACATACCATCCCTTTAAACCAAGACATTAGACATTAGACATTAGACATAAACAGATGACACTAGAGCAAAGAAAACATCCCATTCCATAGCGAGAAACCCTTCAACCATTCATCGCTCGAATTTGTTCTTCCTTGGTATCGATTTCCTCCTAAGATTGAGTAATGAGATCATTCAACCCCGCAGCCTTAGACCTCGCAGCCTCCCCGTCATCCCTAAGATCCACCAACTCTAGGACCTAATGTTTAAAACGGCAAACTAAGTCCTCCTTCTTTAAACTATGACTATAAATTGGGGTGTTGATCCGCTCGGTTATCGGGTTTTGTTTCGTTAAATGTTATATTTTTATTTTGTCAATACGAAACCGAAACGAACCGAACTATAATTAAACCAAAGCGAACCGAAACCGATTATGAATTAAGTTCGCTTGGGTTGACCCAAATTAAGCTTGATTATTGGGTTGACACATATGGTTTTAAACCAAAATGGATAAAACAGATAAAAGGGACAAAGACGCATTTAAAACGATTAAAATGCATAAAAACGTGTATAAACGTAAGAAAACGGACCATAACGATTAAAACAGTAAGAAAACGTGTTTAGAACTTACGAACTGTAAAGTGTAAGAAAACCTTTGAAAACGGTTGAAAATTCTTAAAACATACGAAATGGGTAAAACGAATGAAAACGGGTAAATGGGACGAAACGCAAAACAGATGCAATCGGCCGAATGTGTAAAAAGTTATACAAACGGACTAAAAGATGAAAAACTAGCTAAACGCAAACACGGACGAAAACTCAGAAACACAAACGGAACGATAAAACCGATTAAAAGGGACAAAGACGTAAGAAAACGGACCAAAACGTATTAAAATGTATTTAAAACTTGTATAAACGCATTTAACTGTAAAGTGTAAGAAAACCTTTGAAAACGGTTGAAAAATTCTTATAAACATACGAAATGGGTAAAACGGATGAGAACGGGTAAATCGGATTTAAAACGGACGAAAACATATGTAAAACATATGAAAATATGAAACGTTTGAAATGTACGTTAGTATGTAAAATGACTAAAACTTATTCAAACGGACGGAAACATGAAAAACTAGCGAAAACGTAAACACGGACGAAAAATCAGAAACAAAACCGAAACGATAAAACAGATTAAAGGGGACAAAGACGACGAAACGTATTAAAATGCATAAAACGTGTATAAACGTAAGAAAACGGACCATAACGTATTAAAACAAGAAAACGTGTTTAGAACTTACGAACTGTAAAGTGTAAGAAAACCTTTGAAAACGGTTGAAAATTCTTAAAACATACGAAATGGGTAAAACGAATGAAAACGGGTAAATGGGACGAAACGCAAAACAGATGCAATCGGTCGAATGTGTAAAAAGTTATACAAACGGACTAAAAGATGAAAAACTAACTAAAACGCAAACACGGACGAAAACTCAGAAACAAAACGGAACGATAAAACCGATTAAAAGGGACAAAGACGTAAGAAAACGGACCAAAACGTATTAAAACAGATTTAAAACTTGTATAAACGCATTTAACTGTAAAAGTGTAAGAAAACCTTTGAAAACGGTTGAAAAATTCTTATAAACATACGAAATGGGTAAAACGGATGAGAACGGGTAAATCGGATGAAAACGGACGAAAACGCATATATGTAAAACATATGAAAATGTATGAAACGTTTGAAAATGTACGTTAGTATGTAAAATGACTAAAACTTATTCAAACGGACGGAAACATGAAAAACTAGCGAAAACGTAAACACGGACGAAAAATCTAAACAAAACCGAAACGATAAAAACATTAAAGGGACAAAGACGATTTAAAACGTATTAAATGCAGACAAAAACGTGTATAAACGTATGAATGTGTGTATAAACGTATACACGGGCGAAAAAGTTTTCAAAAAGTAAACAACCCCTAACTCATATAGTATGGCTAAACATATGTGTGAGCATCCTATTGTGTAAGCAATTTACGTAATATTGTATGCAAGTAGTTACATGTAAGGTATTGCAATTGATGTTATCATGTGTCAAGATCCTATTGTGTCGCAATTTTGTTGCGTAATGTTGTTGTAACCTTGTCGGGTAATGTTTACGTGGTTTTGTTATGCAAATTTGCATGGTTCGCAAATTAATAACCACCGATTCATTGTTTGCCAAAGTTGTAGTGATGACTAACTTTGATTTTTGTCAATGTGCTACATTGTAAAGATGACTAACTTTGATTTTGGTCGATGTATTGCGCTTGACATAAATTTTAAGAATTTGAGCAAACCGATAACCGCTAAAACCGATAATCAAGAAATCAAATCGAGAAAACCCGAACCGAAAACCCGCTTATCACGGTTCATAATGCATTTTACTTATCTAATTTGATCATTTACTAACGCCCATGGATTACATATCATTAATGTGATCGTAATCTATAAACGCCAAATAAGTAGTATTACTTATTTTGTTAGATATGGTAATTTGAATGTTGCTATTATGACACAACAACATTACTATTATTCTAATATCTTTAGTGTTATTTAATTTTACTAAAATGACATATTACGTTATAATTTATGTTATTGTTCGCCCGATTCGATTCGATTAATTTTTTGAATGGTTAATCAGGACTCAACCGCTGGTAATCATCATTTCGGATACCCGCATGTCCGTTACCCGCCTAGTACGGTTCGGTTTTGATAGTAGAATGAACTACCCGCCCGTGATCGATAGTTAAAATTCTAAACGAATCGAGCCGAACCCCGTGAACACCCCTACTATATAGGGCTGGTTTAGATCCAATGAAAAATGAAGGGTTTAAATTGCAATATTAGATATCTTCCTAAATACTCCTCCCGCATATCACTTTTTCTTTTCTTTTTCTTGAACTATTGCATATCACATTTATGCATGGAAGAATATGAAGGGCTACAAGAACACCCAAAATAAATTTTCCGATGCCTCTTAAGTGTTTTTTGTGATTATTTGTGCAAATTGTGAGGTACATTGTAATTATGTATACTTACCTAACCATAAAATCAACACACTAAGTATCAATCATTTTACTCTTAAAACACAACTATCAATAATTTTACCCTAAACACACAAAATGTCTTCCACACCTAATATCGATGAAATGAAAGCCGCCATCGAATCCGCAAGCTCAACGATGCTTTCGTGTTGTTGATATTGCAAGACATAGCAGAGGAGAAAAAGTTGATCGAGCGGATGGGAGAAGAGAGCAAGATTCGAGGAAATCATACAAAAAAGAATGTATAATCGATGAGGTCGGTAGTTTGTTTACTCGTTTCAATGTCATGCAAAGAATCGGTGAGTATGCCTTCGTGAGATACAGCTTGAAGGATCAAGGAAGATTGATTTGTTGGCTCACTTTTGGTGCTATGTCGCCGGAGTCCGCTCGGAGAAGGAGGAGTTCTTGGAAGATTTGGATGAAGTCGATGAGTCTCAAGATGGAGCATAGGAAGCTTTGGAAGTTTTTTTGTGTTTTGATGATGTATAGTTGATGGTTGTATGGATGCTTGCTATTAATCGCTACTTTGTTTATATAAGTAATTATATGTAAATGATCAATGATCAATGATCAAGACAATGGTTAATTTTAGGTTTTAATGCTTTATTAACTTGAAGAAATAAGTTAGTTTTATTTATTTATTTACTTTTATTAGAAAATGGTCAAGTAGTGTGTGTTTGACTTTCAAGATTTCACACATTTATCTCTCTTACACTCGGTCAAAACACACGCTAGATTATAATTAATAGCGATTTAGGGTTTTCAATCAAACGCAAAATCAATGAAAATAAATGTTAGTCAATGAAATACTTGAGGGCTATTATAAAGGGCTTGATTCTCTTCCTATCGAGCCTAATATCTCGTATAAATGTTATAATTTAATGCTAGTTTGTTAGTTTAGGATGTTTATTGATTTATAGATGATATTGTGTTATGTTAGTTTAGGATGTTAGTCGGTATTAGTCATTTGCATAGGAAAAGTAGTTGTTTGATGATTTATGGATCATTAGTTGAGGTAATAACGATTACGTGTTATACATGCGATGGGTACGTGAAGAATGAGACACGAAGAATGAGATTAGTAGACGCGAAGAATGAGATTTGCGGGTAGGTGTCCCTTTGCCTCCTTGCGTGTTTTGTTTTGCCGTAGTCTTAGGCCCGCGCGTGGTTTGCGTTGTTCGTTGTTGCTCCCTTAGGTTGGCCTCGCTTTTGGTGTGCCCGGCTTTTGGTTTTATGTCCGCTGCGCTTTGCTATTGGCGATTACGGCCCGCTTGTGCGTGTTTCTTTTTCCCGTATGCCCTGCTTGCTTGTTTGCTTGCTTTCTTTTACTACGCTATTGCCTTTTGGTTTCGCCGTATTCTTTCTCTATCCTTTCGCACTACGCTATTGCCTTTTGTTTGTTGTTGTTGTTGTTGTGATCGCATAATAGTCAATAAGGTATGCGCTTAGTAAATATAAAAAGCATAGTTAAATGTTAATGTATGGGGACTCGTAAGGGTTAACTATGCTTCTTTTTAGGAAAACACTTTTTATGATCTTAATACACATCAACCCTTTCGAGTTTCATATCGCTCTTTTGTTTTTCAACAATCTAGCGATTTGCCCGGTGCGTGCAATTGCACAAAGGAGTTGAAACGACAAAAGGACCAAGAGGGATCTCGTAAAGGGTTTGATTGTGTTTTTTTTATGAGGTGTGTTGATTGCGATAATGATATAGTGTGTATTGTTCATGGCAGCCACACCCTTCATTATCCCATTCAACACATACACTTTCGTAGAATCGATAATTATTTACACTTGGTACTTTGAGCTTCCTCGAAAACCCATTCCTATGTCACCGCTATAGCAATGTGTTTGGTGCAAATCTTTGCACCATTTCAGACATGGCAATGGGATTTCAAGTGGACGCTCAAAGTACTAAGTCGCTCCACTTGCTTGCTTATAACATATTGACATTTAACTTTTTGACCATTTCCTTTGCATGTATAAACTCTATTTTGTTCATAAGTGTCTTACTTTGATAGAGGTCGTGATGATATATCTTAATAAATCAATCGATGATGTGATAGAGGTATGTTCAACTTCCTTTGAATCCGCAACTATATCATATTGTTCCTTAATTTTTTAACAATCTAGCAAAACTATAATTATGATTTCAAAAACATAATTAACCCTTCTCGCCCATACGCCTTTTGTTTTTTCAACAATCTAGCAAATCGCTCGGTGCGTGCCTTTGCTCAAAGGGAGTTGGTTTATTTTGGGCCACATGTGTTTATTTGTGATATGCAAAAGGTCGTGATGACGATTATCTTATTTGATATGCAAATGATGTGATTTACCGTATGTTGGCATGGCAATTTTATTACATTATTTTGCACCATGGCGGTTATATCCCGATGTTCCGTGTTTATCCAACCTTTTCACGATCTCGAGCCTTGCTAATGCATATCACACCGCACACCCGCTTGGAAGTTTATATGAGTCCGATATACTTGTTATAGATTTTTGTTAGATTGTTAAAAAGTTAGGATCAATATGATAGTTGCGATTCAGCGGAAGTTGAACGACAGCGGCCACGTTACTTTGTAGATGAGTAGGAATTTCAAGATAGTTACCCATTCTAAATTCCCAAAAATGCCTTTTGTTTTTCAACAATCCAGCAAATCGCCCGTGCGTGCCTTTGCTCAAAGGGAGTTGAAACGACAAAAGGTACCGTAGGGGATTCGTAAGGGTTCACTAAGTTGAAATTCCATACACATCTACAAAGTAACGCGCCACATTGGTATGTTCAACTTCCGCTTGAACCGCAACTATATCATATTGTTCCTTAACTTTTTTAACAATCTAGCAAAACTATAATTATGAGGTGTCGGTGTGTATGAGGTCGTGATGACAAGTATCTTATTAAATCATGCAAATGATGTGATATCGATGTTTTGAAACTATTGATTTATACAGATCCGAGCCTCACTATTATGTGCAAAAATGAGTCAATTTTTTTTGACCGTATGGTAGATGGGTTGCTCAGATACAAGATCTTATTCCTAGTTTCAACATTAAAATTTTAACCATTGCACTTAAAAGTCTTTTCATCACTGGATAGGCTTTTTGTCTTTTCATCTCTCAGAAATTAACTTTTGTAGAATCGATAATTATTTATTCTAAGACACTTTTCGTACTTTGAGCTTCCTCGAAAACCCATTCCTATGTCACCGCCATAGCAATAGGTTTGGTGCAATCTTTGCACCATTTCATAGACATGGCAATGGGATTTCGAGTGGACGCCAAAGTACTAAGTCGCTCCACTTGCTTGCTTATAACATAGGTGTCTTACTTTGATAGAGGTCGTGTTGCTTACCATGACCATCAACGCTTTGATCAATTATGACGGTAGTTTTAAACTTGAGATTGCCCATATCTTGACCCGGTTTATAGCAATGTATAGACGATTATGTCGCATGTTTGTGACCGCTTTATTTTATATGCATAATATTATCACAACCTTGTACTTTAATGAAGTTGGTAAATTTCTTCGTGTCAATCATGTTTCATTGTGGTCGGCGTCCGCTATGCCACGTGTATATATAGTTTCGTTAGAAGCTATATATAATCATTGGTCCCTATCATACACCCGTCCCAATGAATCATGATTGGCTCAAGATGTTAAGCATCCGTATATAGTCGTAGTAGAATGGGCCGGAATTTGACATCGAATAAGAATGGGCCGAAGAAGTTAATACCGGCAAGCTAAGTTAATACCGCTGCTAAGTTAATACCGGTAGTGCTAAGTTATTGAATTTGGTGCAATCTTTGCACCATTTCATAGACATGGCAATGGGATTTCGAGTGGACGCCAAAGTACTAAGTCGCTCCACTTGCTTGCTTATAACATAGGTGTCTTACTTTGATAGAGGTCGTGTTGCTTACCATGACCATCAACGCTTTGATCAATTATGACGGTAGTTTTAAACTTGAGATTGCCCATATCTTGACCCGGTTTATAGCAATGTATAGACGATTATGTCGCATGTTTGTGACCGCTTTATTTTATATGCATAATATTATCACAACCTTGTACTTTAATGAAGTTGGTAAATTTCTTCGTGTCAATCATGTTTCATTGTGGTCGGCGTCCGTGCTATGCCACGTGTATATATAGTTTCGTTAGAAGCTATATATAATCATTGGTCCCTATCATACACCCGTCCCAATGAATCATGATTGGCTCAAGATGTTAAGCATCCGTATATAGTCGTAGTAGAATGGGATGGAATTTGACATCGAATAAGAATGGGCGGAAGAAGTTAATACCGGCAAGCTAAGTTAATACCGCTGCTAAGTTAATACCGGTAGTGCTAAGTTATTGAATAGTATGTTTCTTATTTAAAAGTACCTACAATTATATACTTTATTACAACGTATAACTTTTTTGTTACTTGATTCCATGTGTTTTTATCATCACGTTGAACGTGACATTCAAGGACGGAAACATCGTACAAAAACATTGCAAATGTTGATGCAATCGCAATGATTCAATAGCTACATTGTATATTCGATTAACCAATATTGTATTCGATATATGTATTTATTTATAGAAGTTACGATATCGTGTATGTTAATGTAATATTATTTATTTGTATGTTAAGGTACTTAATTTTAAGGTGATTCTACCAAATATTTTGTATGTATTTAATCAAGGGTTTAGGTCATAAAATAGTTGCGATTTTTCAAATGTACCGCTTTGGTACGTAATTGTTGTGTAAAATTTACATATTTGCATATATACCCAAAACATGCTTAAGTTGCATTGTACATCATGCATTAAAAATTGTATTATGGAGAAATATGAAACTTTTGAGTTTTAGTGGGTATATATGCAATGCTCCCATAATACAAGCTAAAAAATAAAACAAAAATCCTTCCCTTAATTAATTGTAATCATTGCGCTTTGAGAACCGTGACATATTACGGCTACACTTAATCACATAGTCTTAGCAAAATATTCAAGTCTATCTTCTTCAACACAACAACCGCATCATCGTGTAATGTTACACATTGTTTTTTTTTTTTTTTTTTTTTTTGTTTTTAACCATGAACCGCAAATGTAAAGTGATTGATATGCATGTTTCGATATGTTGATGGATACAAATGCATGTTTGGTAATTTTTCAAGAATGTTTAACATATCCTAAAGAATATAGTATCCTTTGATCATAAAGTAACAAACCGCTTTATTAGAACTATATGCGATTTGATTCTTTAGAATATTGTGTGACATGTAAATATAGGATGATTTGAATAAAAAAATCATGGATATATGTGGATTGTGGAAAACGTAGCGACTATTTGTTAAATAGCTAATTAGACAACTTGTAAACATATGTTTAATCTAGGTTAGTATAGCTTTTATATGATTTGGTAAAGCACTACACCTTATGTAATTAATTATCCGAGCTTAGGTTTAAACATTGGATGAAGCAATGGCGTATGGTATGTTGGGTAGATTATGGATTTCTTACTAGATTTTAACAAACGATTGGTAAGATGAATAAACGTAAAAAATACGATTTTTACTCTAAAAGGACTATATGATTATTGGTTTTGAAACATAGTTAAATATGTAGTAGTACATCTTCAATCATATTTTGTTTGACACCTTAATGATAAAGATGTATTGATCATCTAAGACTTGTATTAGTTGAATGTTATGCATATGATATAACCTTATTGACCATTAAGACGATTGTGGTTTTAAAATAGAATGAGCATCCAATTGTTGGTGGAGGCAAACCGCACAAACATTAGGACATTGGGTAAGTTGTACTTAAAATGCTTACTTAAGGTTATAAATTTATCGATGTAACCATCAAATTGATATACGTGCTTACTTTTTAAATTTAAGATGCTTCTCGCTTTGTTTATCAAACACTGTACCCAAGAAGCGCCGGATATACCTAATCCACAATAGGGGAACCAAACATAAGGTTTACCGAAATTGGTTCGTGGTCGCATTACTTTGCAAGGGTCCGAGTGGCAAGCTTTTATTGATCAAAGCCAATACATCAATGTGGCCACATTCCATTTCATTCGTCAGAAGAAGATCGTTATTATGTAACAGTACAACGATGCAGCCACGAATGCCCCGGATACGATCTCGCTCTTCTAGGTTACGTACAACGAGGTGCTCGTTACGTTGGATGAATATCCCGCACAACCTCCGTAAGAAAAAATGTTAATCAATACATTGTATAAGTTTGTTGAAAATGGGGATTATTTTAATTGTTTGACCCGCTAATGTTTTCTTTAAACTAAACTATTACGTAGGTCATTCCTTGCAATTTCCGGACCATATCGACAATAACCAATTTGACGTTTTGTTGTCGGGCGTGTCTGTAGCAGCCTATCACTCACCGTCAAATTGAAATACCGAGGAAAACAGACACGCATGAGTTTGGTGGGCACGGATGGAATGTATTGGTTCACGATGAAACCTCGCTTTGTCGGCACAAGAGTTGTTTTCACAAATCTCCTAAACAATACTGTTTCCCGATGCCATTTGTCAAAATGGACCGATGATGCTCGAACTTGTGCAACGATGGAGTCGAATCTTACAAGACCGCTCATGAGAAACCCCGTAGATGAAGGTATGTTAATCAAAGTGTAGACATAATCTATGACTTTATTTTAAAATAAACCTTTCCATATAATAGCTTTTAAATTATTAATTACCGCTTTTATTAAATTCCAATTGCGATGAGCGTATGAAACACATATGTGCATGGAACGAATGTTCGAGCATGAAAGTGAAAGGGATTGTTTTACGCCCATCCTTGCATATGTCACGGACAGAGTCGCTTGGTAAGTAATGATACAAATCGGACCATTTCAATATTATAATCGCCGCAAAAACTAATATATACTTCAACACATGGACATACTTTTGATTAGCATACTACATTGTTCTTTTAATGCGTAACATACCACATAAGTTTACGGTTAAATCACATGTGGAAGTACCATAACGCATTGTCGAGATACCGGAAGACATGGAGTTTTATGTGAACGTGAATCGCAACACCACAAAACGATAGGCCTAGAAGCAAGAACCACGCTACCATAAACGCCATATGGAGAGAGATTGTTGAGGAGTGTCGGTGGGAACGAAACAAAATGGTCGATTCAATCTTGTTGACTTTGTCATCGACGACCAAGCTTCGTGTCTTCCGTAATCCGCTTATAATTCCAAGATTTAGCATGTGCTAAAACGTAATTCCGTGCGTTATCGTTGTTATTGGTAGACACGCTTATAAATGATTTTAGGATTGTGTAGGATTTGGTTGGCTTCATTTAGGTGTGTGTTCCCAAGTAGTTGAAGCCATTCATGAGATGGAATGTAAACTACTTGGTATAGCCCCTATCCGAAGTGTATGGTTCATACCGGTGCATTAAAAGGTGTTCTTTGTGATGGTTTTGTGTTGGTTGTCATCCGTCCATGGTTGTATGATATGGGCGCTTTGTTTTATTATCGACTTATAAGAACAGATATATCGATATTGAATAGAGTTGCCTAGTATGCAACTTGATATGGAACTTGTCCATATCATGTGTGTTGATTTTTTCATTTTACAAAGTTTCCTTGATTAATACAAGTTCATCTTTGCACCCAAAAAATATATATATTTTGTGTTGTGGTCTACTTATAAATGTAAAACTTTAGTGGTTAAAGTCGCCAAGACAAAGTTAAGTCCGGTAGGTTAGTTTTAGTGGTTAAGGCTGCCAAGACAAGGTTAAGTCCGCGTAAATAAGATAAGTCTGCTTAGTATTCGTAGTTAGTTCTGCTTATGAAAACATAATAGTTTTTGTGTGACTATTGATAATCCAATGGCCACATCAAATTTCTTTTGTGTGGCCATTTCTAACATTTAGTCACACAAAGCATGTTTCTTTTGGTTATTTAGTCACATACAATTAAGCATAAAGTGGCTAAAAGTGTTAATAAGTGTGACCATATGGTGTTTAAGGTGAAGAAATATGTCTTTTGTGTGACTATTGATCATCCAATGGCCACTTGATTTTATGTTTGTGTGGCCTTTTGTAACATTTAGTCACACAAAGCCTGTTTGTTTTGGGTATTTAGTCACATACAATTAATCATAAAGTGGCTAAAAGTGTTAATAAGTGTGACCATATGGTGTTTCAAGTGAAGAAAGGTGTCTTTTGTGTGACTATTGATCATCCAATGGCCACATGAATTTTATGTTTGTGTGGCCTTTTCTAACATTTAGTCACACAAAGCATGTTTGTTTTGGGTATTTAGTCACATACAATTAACCATAAAGTGGCTAAACGTGTTAATAAGTGTGACCATATGGTGTTTCAAGTGAGGAAACGTGTATTTTGAGTGACTATTCATCATCCAATGGCCACATATTAAGTTACGTGACCATATGTACCGGATTTTGGCTACACTTGAATAATATGTGTGACAAACGCTTAGTGTGACCATATATGGCATTTGGTCACGGTGTTAGTAGCAATGTGACTTTATAGATTAGCTTTCGCAAGCTAACACAAACTAAACTTTAAACACACATATTAACTTACGTGAACATATGTACCGGATTTTGGCTACACTTAACGAATGTGTGACAAAACATTTAGTGTGACCATATATGGCTTTTGGTCACAAGTGTTCAAGTGTGTGACATATATTTGTCATCGCTTATATGTATATCGTGACTAATGCTTCAACCTTACTTTTCATTTGTCACTTGTTCCAATTTCGATGTGGCTAAAGAGTTGGCAAAACATATCACCACCCTTAAATAATGTGTGACAAAACTTGACTCTATGATTTAGACACACAAAAATTACTTCATGTGACTAACGATCAAGGTTACTTGTATTTGTCACGCTGCTCCAAATTCATATGTGGCTAAATGATCCAAACAAAATCACCAGATACCTTTAGCCACACAACGCTTAATTGTGTGGCGACATAGTTCTAATGGTCACACAATTAAAATTTTCATGTGTGACTAATTAGTACATGTTGTCAATTTTCAGACCTTCACCACACAAATATGCGAATGTGTGGTCGCTCCATTTCGACCATGCGTGACCAAACCCGCTTTTGTACTAGTGTGTACCACCTAGTGCATTCACTAAGACTAAAGCAAATACTAGTTGGAGATGGCGTAAATGGATACATAATACACTAGGATTTAAATGGATGCCTAAAGTCATTGATGTGTGTATTTCTACTATATTCGCTTGGAACCCTCTAACACTTCGGGTTCCATATCTACTTCTATTCCATCCGTGTCAAATCGTGTGTAATGCGGTGATACAGAGCATCCTTGGATTGTTGATGGCGGATGTTCCCGACACATGACAGAGCAATCTTAAAGCTGTTATCAAACTTTATTGCAAAGTTCATTGGCATCGTCGGTTGGGAATGATCACTTGCGACTATCATGGGCTACGGAGAATATATCAATGGCAATATCAAAATTAGCAGGATTTATTATGTGGAAGGCCTCGGTCACAATCTCTTTCGATCGATCAATTACGTGATGGAGACTTGGAAGTTGCTTTTCGGGATAAAACTTGTTTCATTCGTGATCTACAAGGAAACGATCTTATGTCCGGCTCTCGCAATTCTAGTCTCGTACACAATCTCAATGCAAGACATGGTTTCTTCATCTCCCATCCATCTACTCTCAAAGGCTACATCTACAAAATCTTGGCTATGGCACCGCGTTTCTCACATTTAAACTTTCAAACCATCACCAACCTTGCTCGACACACACTTGTTGAAGGTCTCCCAAGATTCCGGTATTCCAAAGATCACCTTTGCTCACCATGAACAAGGGAAAAGCACTCGTGCTCATTTTCCTTCAAAGGTGGAACATGACTCAAAGATGTGCTTCATCTTCTTCACATGGATTTTGTGGCCCGATGCGGCGTGCAAACGATTAATGGCAAACGCTACATCTTGGTAATTGTCGATGACTACTCACGATGGACTTGGGTCTACTTTCTTGAAGCAAAGATCAAGCTCCACAGATGATCATCACCTTTCTCACGAAAATTCAAGTTCGACTCCGAATATCGTCCGCCAAATAAGAAGAGACAAAGGAACCGAATTTGGAACCAAACTCTTCGAGAATTTTATGAGAAAGTGGGAATTGAGCATCGACATCTATTGCACGTACACGAACAAAACGGAGTTGTTGAAAGACGAAACCGTGCGTTAGTGGAAGCGCAAGAACAATGTTAATCAATGCTAAACTTCCAGATTACTTATGGGCGTAAGTCAGTATCAAGCGCATGCTACACTCAAAGCCGCTCAATGATTACAAAGCCACAACAAAACACCTTTTGAACTTATCCACAACCGAAACCCGAATCTTAAACATTTTCATGTATTTGGATCCCTTTGCTATCCGAATAATGATCGTGATGACTTTGGTAAGCTCAAAGTCGACATTGGAGTCTTTATTGGATCTTGTGAGAATTCTAAAGGTTACGGATCCGGAATCGTCGTACAAAGCGAGGTTATGGAAACGATTCATGCTAATTTTGATGAGCTTACGGATATGGCTTCGAGTATATGACTTGGAACCCGGTCACAACCGTTTAAACTTCCCTCAAACCCCATCATCAGTTGAACCAAGCCCCGACTTACTCGTCAACAAATGGAAAAGCTATTTGCTCTGCTTTGTTTTGTGATGACATTGATGAGCGTGCTCGGTGTATCCGATGTTTCATTGCTCAACCCGCTCATACTCTAATACGATACACTGCTACAACAACTCTTGTTGAAGAAGCACCACCGATTGACTCTACAACAGATTGAACAAAGCGCATCCAACGACTGAACCGGTGATGATGTTCTTAATGAAGTACCCCACCGCATATTTTGATCCAAATGCGTTCTTTAACCTTGACTTGCTAATGAACTGCGCACTTGATGTTGCGGAATCATCTACAAGCCATTTGAATCCTCAAAATCGCACAATGTATACCAACATCAAACCTCGACACATTGTTGGACAAAAGACCATCCTCTTGAGAACATTATTGGTAACCCAAATCAACGGTGGTAACAAGACAACGTCTTTCACAGATGGTGAACATTGCATTTATGCACTCACCGTCCGCTAATCGAACCTAAAAACATTAAAGGCGCAATGTCCAAAGACAACTGGATTGAATCCATGCAAGAAGAACTCAATCGGTTTAAACGTCTTGAAGTATGGGAGCTGGTTGAAAGACCAACAGGGTCTATGTCATTGGTCTAAAATGGATTTGGAAGAACAAATTGGATCTTTGAAGGAACGTAATCGAAACAAGTCACGTCCGGTGGCTAAGGGTTAGAGACAGGAAGAGGTATTGACTTTGAAGAATCATTCGCCCGGTTGCTCGTCTTGAGGTCGTTCGGATCTTTCGCGTTCGCGACTCATATGAATATAACGATCTTTCGGATGGACGTCAAGCGCTTTTCGAATGGGCAACTGAAGAAGCGGTTTATGTCGACCGACCGAAGGATTCGTTGATCCCAGTTCCCGAACCATGTCTACAAACCGAACAAAGCTCGTATGGTCTCAAACAAGCTCCTCGGGCGTGGTACGATAAGTTATCATCCTTCCTCATTGCCAATAATTTCACCAAAGGTTCGGTTGACCCAACTCTTTTCATACAATATCACGGGCCACATATCTTAATTGTTCAAATTACGTGGATGACATCATTTTGGGTCAACACATAAAAAGTACTCAATCGCTTTTGCAAAACTAATGAAGAAACATTTTGAAATGTCCATGATGGGTGAACTTACATTCTTTCTAGGACGCAAGTTCATCAATCACCCCGTGGTATTTTCTTGAGTCACCCAAATATGCCCTTGAACTGTTAAACAAATTTGGAATGCAAAGCGGACACCTATGCCACACCAATGGCTCGTACCAAGAAGCTAGACGATTTACATGGGAAATTGGTGGACCCTACCAACATGTAGTATCATTGGGTCTCTCATGTATCTAACGACTAGCGAGCACGATATTGTGTTTCTTAGTATATCTTTGCTCCCGTTATCGATCGAGACCAATCTGAAACCCACCTCTCGAGGCTAAAAGAATCCTCCGATACATCAAGGGAACCATTAAGTTGTGGATCCGTATCCGAAGGATTCGGTTTTGAACTAATAGCATTTTCGGATGCTAATCACGCAGATGCTTAGGTTCACGGAAAAGTACTTGAGAGCATTACAATTTCTTGGTGATAAACGGTGTCATGGCAATAGAAGAAGCGAGGATTGTACATCATTGTCTTCAACCGGCGAGAATATGTAGCCATGTCGGCGTGTTGTGCTCAAGTCATTTGGATGAGAACACAACTCAAAGACTATGGTTACGTATTCGATGTAATCCCAATGTAATTGCGACAATCGAGTGCTATTGCGATCTCGTGCAACTCGGTTCAACATTCAAAATCAAAGCACATCGATCTTCGTTATCATTTCATCAAGGACCACGTGGAGCAGTGCTGTTAAATTATACTTTATGGGCAGAATACCAATTGGAAGATCTTCTCACCAAAGCCTTAGCTCCCGCTAGGTTTAATGAGTTGGTCCACCGGATTGGTATGCGGTGTTTGACTCAAGAGAAACTGGATGAACTCTTAAAATATTCTTAAAACCAGTCAAGCACCAAAACCTCTTTTGTAAATATTTTTCAAAAACAAAATACAAAATTATAAAATCAGATAAAACAACAAAAATATTCTTCTATCTATATTTCTTTTAACATGGCAAGTACAAATCTTTCGTCAACACTCTTATCTTTCAAAATTCATTATTTTTACGATCAAGTGTTGAGGGGGAGAATGCAAATATTTTACGGTCTCATAAAACCTTGTACTTGCATGTTACCTTTTCACGGTTGTTTCTTTAATAATGGTGGTAAAATTTCTGGTTTACTGACACTCCTCGGACTAAAATTTATAAAAATTCATTATTTTTTAAGTCGAGGGGGAGTGTCGTCAAATTTCTTTCCAAATATCTTTCGTTTGGTAACCAAAATGGAAGTTAAGGGCATTGGATGTAAATGGTACAGGTGGAGGGACTAATTGTGTCAAATGTTCAAAGTTATTTTTAACAAAAGCTTCCACCTAACTCATTAACTTCACTACATTTATTATCTCACCAAACCAATCCTACGCCTAAAATCAATCTTCAAATCCTTAGTCTTGATCATCAATTTGTAAGTGATTATATGTTCTTTGTTATCATCTAAACAAAGGTTTTAAATCTTTTTGAAATCCAACGGTTAGATTTTAACTTAGAGGTGATTTAATGTTCTACGCATAAGCGTATGAACATCAAATCAAGGTTGTGTAGTTGTGGATAAAATGAGTGTGTCAAAACGTTTATCTAACATCACTGAAACCATTTTTATCATTAAACATCACCCTGATGCACGAATTGATTGATTTTGAAAACTAGGGTTTATGCGTGAAATTGGGTATTTTCATATGAGAGTGTTTCTGGTTGAATAGGTAGTTGAATGAGGTTGTGTTCATGTTGAATTGATCATATCTAGGCTCAGAATCAACCCAGTAACATTAATTGCTAGCTTATTAAGAATTAGGGTTTATGTTCTTGAAATTTGGGTATTTTTTGATTCGTTTAGAGTTTGATGTTAACACTTGGATAAAACAACTCAATAGGCTTCCTAGACATCCCAGAATCATTTTGGTGAAATTCCTATGGCTAGATAACTTACACGTAAAAATTGAGCCTTAGGGTTTTAAGTCTTACGCATAAAGTATGTTCTTCGCATAACTATCTTAATAAGTTTACATGCTCAAATCTGATAGAATTGAATGAAGATGTTAATGTTGATGTTATGATGAATTTATTTCGTGTTTTCTATGCTTGAAAATTCGAGAATCAAGGTTACTTGCAATCTACGCATAAGGATCACCTTACGAGTAGCATGTTACGCGAAGAGAAATCTTACAGCGAACGCTTTCTGGCGTAACGCCACGCCGTAAGGTTCTACATTGGGGACCACGCGTATCCCGTGAAGGATATGCGTAAATGAACCTCTATGCATAAGGTTGACTCTTACGAGTAAGCCTTGCACGCGTGAGGTTCCATATACGCCACGCGTAAGCTCTACGCATAAGGCCCTCTTTCCCTATGCGTAATATTTCTTCGCGTAAGTCAAGAACCCACGCATAAGCTTACGCCACGGCGTATAATCACTCCTGTTTACGCATAAGCTTGCCATTTCTACGCCTAATCCTAGTTTTAACCTTAATTATGAATTGTTACGCGTGCAAACTTGTAAATAAATAAATCATAAGGCCACGAAACCAATAATGTCACTAATAAGCTTAAATGTTTAATAAGTTGTGAAAAATAAGTGAAAACATGGACTTTAAAACTTAAAGTTAATCAACTCACGAAACTTATCACAACGTCTTTAGACTATTGAACAAACAAGTGACATTGGACTCGTAACAATCATCGACATATCACATTCAATAATTAGACAATAAAACCATCTGTTGACTAACGTAATGTCTTTCGATATGTTGGTTCTTTTGGCTAAATATCTTTCAGATCACGACATGGACGCTCAAATGCGAATGTGGATGCACCAAATGTTCTCACCGTTCTTGATATCTTCCGAATGGTTTTCCAATGAAGATTGGAAAGAATAACCTCGAGTTGATTTTGAGAACTTCTTACATTCATAATCTTCATGTAAGATTGCAGTGGATATTCTCGAGGACTTACCCTATCGAACATGCTCACTAACTCGCTTACATCGGAGGTCTTCATACACCAATTCGCATACAATGCGAAGATCAAAGGTCAAAACGCTGTGACGGTGACGCTAATGACAAACAAGTTACCATCACACCAGTAGATTTGAGGGCTATTCTTCTCATTCCGGTCATCGAACCTACTGAATACAATGCCACTCTAGCAAGAGGTAGTTCTCCGGTTCATGATCGACATTGGCTATGACGAAGCTACAGGGGTAATTACAAAGCATTCATATGTCGATCTCAAGAACATTCCCGACCATGGAGAACCTCACATTATGATCACCAAATCCGTTTACGGGCGTGATAGTGGTTATGAGCATCCCAAGCTCATGGAACTACAAATATTTTGGGCTTTGGTCAACAAGAAAGACATAGAAGTTGAAGCTCGATATGGGACGATATGATGACTTTTCTTAAAAAGCTTGGCATCAAAATCCCGTATATCGGATATACTAAACTGTTGATCCAACGAGATCTAGGTATAATCTCGATATTCCTCGAGACTCGATGACCCAAATAATACTCCATGTTGTATGAGCCCACACACTCGCCGGTTAAGGACTCTACAACAAAGAAACAAGGTGCGGATCTTTGCGGATCACCTTATAACTAATGATATCAAACAAGCTGTACTGCACAAACGATATCCGGTAGCAGTTGAAGAAGGAAAAGTAGGTTTCTCGATGAAAATAAAAGTTGAATACCACAACCTTCCATCTTCATCGAGATAGGACCAAGGGTTAAGAAAAAACTTCCTTTGTTTCATTCAACCGTGAACTTCCGGAAATGGCAGAATTTGAATCAAAGGATTAATAACCTCACAAACCTTCGGAATGTTCCGGAGTTACAAGGGAGATGTTTAGAATCTTTATAAATTTGGGAAATTGGTAAGAAAAATGGGCTCCATGGCAATACATAACCAATTGGACCCAAAGCTTTCCCGGGAAAGGCGGAGTTGAATTTCCAATCGGTGTAAAAGGGTAAAAGGGACCGAATTTAAACCTCGGAAGGTAAATTTCCGGGATTCCTTCCGAATATCAACCAAAACCTTCATTCGGAAATAAAGGCCTAACCCCAAGAATATTGATTTATAAGGGTGATTAAAGAAAAGGCTTTAAACGAAGAAAATTTTGAATCAAACCTATGCCCTTCCACCCAAAAAGGGACTTCCACTTTAAAAACATCCCTTTCCATTTTTTCCCAAATTTTGGCTCCAAGTTACCCCCAGCAAAAATCGGTTGATTACTTTTGGGAGTATTCTTTTGGTTACAAATTGAGGAAATCCCCAAACCCCAAAACAAAATTCCCGTTATCAAAAAAACCAAATCCCATTTTAGGGGAAAAAAGGAAAGAAAAGTTGTTTGCATTGTCGTCCTGGTGAAAAGATTAACCCGAAGGGATGGACCGGTTCCTTACATTGGATTTGTCTTTCCCCAAAGCTTATCCAAAAGGTAAATTGTACCTTTGAAAAGTTTCTTAAGAAAATTTGTGGGTTTGACAACCTTTGAGGGCCATTCAAAAAAGGAAAAAAAAAAAAGAAAGGCTTTTTAAAAATTTTTTTAAAAAAAATTTTTTCCCCAACCAAACCCAAAAAGGGGGAAAAAAATTTAAAAGGGGGGGAAAAAACCCAAAAAGGGGGAAAAAATTTTCCCCCCAAAAAAAATTTTTCCACCGGGGGGAAAAAAAAAAAACCCTTTTTTTTAAAAAAATTTTTTTTTTTTGGGGGGGGGGGTTTTTTAAAAAAAAAAATTTGGTTTTTTTAATTTTCCAAAAAAAAAAAACCCTTTTTTTTTTGGGGGGGAAAAAAAAATTTTTTTTTTTTTTTTTTTAAAGGGAAACCCTTTTTTTAAAATTTTTTGGGGGAAAAAAAATTTTTTTTGGGCCCTTTTAAACTTTTTAAAAACCTTTTTAAAAATTTTTTTTTTTAAAAAAAAAAATTTTTTTTAAAATAAAATTTTCCCTTGGGTTTTTTCCCAAATTGGGGGGGGTTTTTTTTTTTGGGGGTTTTTTTCCCCCCCCCCGGGTTTTAACAAAAAAAAAAAACCAAATTTAAATTTTTTGGTAAATTTTTAAAAAATTTTTTTGGGCCAAATTTTCTTTTAAAAAAAAAATTTTTTTTTTGGGGTTTTTTTTGGGGGGGGAAAAAAAAAAAATTTGGGGGGAAGTTTTGGGAATTTTTTTTTTTTTTGGGGGCCAAAATTTTTTGGGAAAACCCCTTTTCCCCAAAATTTTTTTTAAAAAAAAGGTTTCCTTTTTTTTTTAAAATTTAATTTTTTGGAAATTTAAAATTTTCCCCCCAAAAAAAGGGGGTTTTTTCCCCCTTTTAAAGGGGAAAAAAATTTTTTTTAAATTTAAAATTTTTTAAATTTTTTTCAAAGGTTTTTAAAAAAAATTTTTTTTCCCCCCCTTTATTTTTTTTTTGGGGGTTTAAATTTCCCAAAATTTTTTTGGGGTTTTTTAAAATTTTTAAAAACCAAAATTTGGCCAAAAAAAAAATTAAAAAAAATTTTTTTTAAAAAAGGGGGGTTTTTTTTTTTAAAAAATTTTTAAATTTTTTTTTTAAAAAATTTTTTTTTTTTTTTAAAAAAAAATTTTTTAAAAAACCCAAAAAAATTTCCTTTGAAGTTTGGATTTTTTTTTTTTCCCCGGGTTTTTTTTTTTTTTTTTTAATTTAATTTGTTTTTTTTTTAAAAAAAAAATTTTTTTTTTTCAAAAAGGTTTAAAAGGGGTTTTTTTTTTTTGGGAAAAAATTTTTTTTAATAAATTTTTAAAATTTAAAATTTTAAAAAAATTTTTTAAAAATTTTTTTTTAGGGGAAATTTTTAATTAAAAAAAAAAAAAACCCCCTTTTGTTTTTTCCCCCCCCCCCCTTTTTTTTTTAAAAAAATTTTTTTAAAAAAAAAAGGGGGGTTTGGGGTTTTTTTTTTTTTTTTCCCATTTCCAAAGAAAGGGAATTTTGGGTTTAAATTTTGGGGGGTTTTTTTAAATTTTTTTTTTAAAAAAAAATTTTAAAAAAGGTGCGGGGTTTTTGGAAAAATTTTTTTTTAAAAAAAATTTTAAATTTTTGAAATTTTAAAAAAAAAAATTTTTTGGGGGAAAAAAAAATTTTTTTTTTTTTTTTTGGGGGGGTTTAAAAATTTTTTAAAATTAAATTTTAAAACCCCTTTTTTAAAACCCTTTTTTTTGGGGTTTTGGGTTTTTATTTTTAAAAATTTTTTAAAATTTTTTAAAAGGGGAAAAAACCCCTTTAAAAATTTTTCCAAAAAAATTTTTTTCCCCAAAAAAAGGTTTTTAAAAATTTTTTGCAAAATTTAAAAATTGGAAAAATTTTTATTGGTTTTTTAAAAACCCCCTTTTTTTTAAAAAAACCCAAATTTTTGGGGGAAAAAATTTAAATTCCTTTTTTTTTTAAAAAAAAAAATTTTAAATTTTTTTAAATTTTTTTTTTTTTTTTAAAAAGGTTAAAAACCCCAAAGGGCCCTTTTTTTTAAATTTTTTTTTTTTTTTTTGAATTTTTTTGGGCCAAATTTTTTTTGGGGGGTTTTTCCGGGGAAAATTTTTAAAAAAATAAATCCCTTTTTTAAAAACCCCCCAAAATTTTTAAAATTTTTTTTAAAAAAAAAAAATTTTTTTTGGGGGGGTTTTTAAAAATTTTGGGGAAAATTTTTTAAAAAATTTTTTTTTTGGGTTTGGGTTTTTAAAAAATTTTTTTTGGTTTTCCCCTTTTTCCCCTTTTAAATTAAAAAAAAATTTTTGGTTTTAAAAGGGGTTTTATTTTTTTTTTTAAACCAAATTTTTTTTTAAAAATTTTTTCCCCCCTTTTTTGGGTTTATTCAAAAAAATTTTTTTTAAACCCCCCAAAAAAAATTTTTAAAAATTTTTAAAAATTTGGTTTTTTTTAAATTTTTAAATTTTTTTTTTTTTTTTAAAATTTTTTAAAGTTATTAAAATTTCCCAAAATTGGGTTTTCCCCCCAAAAATTTTTAAAGGGGAAAAATTTAAAAGGGGGGGAATTTAAAAAAAAAAAAAAAAAAACCCCTTTTTTAATTAAGGGGAAAAAAAAAAAATTTGGGTTTTTGAATTTTGGAATTTTTAAATTTTTTAAAAACCCCAAAAAAAAGGAAAAGGAATTTTCCAAAAAAAAATTTTAAAAAAATTAAAAAATTTTTTGAAAAAAATTTTTTTTTAAAGAAACATTCAAAGCTACTTTCACCAATCCTCTATTTGAATTCGACTGAATTCACTTCAATTCCGAGAATCCACTCTTTGATACTCAGACCGAGGATAGTGATGAGCCCACAATGGAACAAGAGTTCACAACTTCACTTCATGTGAATGATTCTCTTCATGAAGAGTTCTCCGGTGAACTCTCTCATGACATATCTCCTCCGGAACATGATCATTTCTATTTTGATCTTGAGGATGATATTGGCTCGGAGGAAGGTGTACTCTATCATATGAGTGTGCTTATTAATGATACTACCCTCACCCTTCCTCCCGATACGTCTACATTTGAGGATGAGGAATGGATCCTGATTGTTATCAAAATCTTTCTTCCTTTCCTCAAATATCTTGTGATTTCTCTCCATCTTCACTCCTTCGGGAATGAAGACACTATCTTTGACCCCGGAATTTTCATTTATCACTTTTGAGCCGGTTTTATGTATATCTCATCGGTGTGGAACTTTCACGTGCTTCATATGTTTGTCCAAACATCTTGAATGAAAGTCCGATGGAGATTGTTTCGCCCACTTTGCTTCCCATGAACCAATGAATTGGGGTCGAGTCAAGCTAGCGACTGATAATCAAAAATAGCTAAACATGGGTTTTCACCCGTGTGTACCACCCTAGTGTGGGGAGTTGCCCACATGTTATGTATATATATAAGTTTTTTAAAAAAAAAAAAAAAAAAAAAAAAAAAAAAATCTCTTTCAAAATAATGGCCGTAGTATTTTCCTTTACGTTTTTGTTTCGCATAACCGCGGTACTTTGAATATTGAGGGCAATATTCATTTCTAAGTGTGGGGAATTCTCACGAATTTTATCATATAATTATACTACCCAATTCCCGTTTTGGCCAATTTTTTTGGAGTAAGTGTTTACATCGACTCATCTTATGGTTATCATCCGCCTTGTCTAATAAACTAAAGGATTGGCTAATCCAGAGCAAACGGCTTCGGTAAAGACAAATCAAAACCGTTGAAAGTCGGTGGTTTGCTCAAAATCACATGGTTATCGGTGTACCATGGTTCTTACTTGAACTCGAAACATTTGGTTACTCCAAGTAATGGCTTTTGGTAAAGAGATTGAAATCCATTAGTTTTTCTCAAAAGATTGCTAGGGACTAGCAATAGTTTAGTGTGATTGATGAGTGTGTAAATACTCATCATTTTGGTTAAATCGAATCAAAACGTTTAAAATGCTCGAAATGCATCAAAATATCGAAAATATTCCAAAATTGCATTTTATATGTTTCGGATGCAAAATGTTCAAAATCGATGAAAATGAGCAAAGTTTGCATAATTGGCGCTTCAGTCCCCAAGTTTCGAAATTGTCGAAATAGTCCCTGAGCACATAATTTCAAAAGAAAAATCACCAAAGGTCCTTTTAAATCATAACTTGTCAAAATTAGTCCTTTGGTGAAAATGTCAAAAGTTTTGAGAAATTACAAATTGGTCCTTCAAATTTGAAAATTGGCAAAATGGTCCTTGAAAATTGGAAAATGTCAAGTTTGGTCCTTGTACTTTTGGAGATTGTCACTTTTAGCCCTTGGAACAACTTTGCATAATTAATGTGAGTGGTCCTTGAATTTGAAATTACACAAAAGGTCCTTGTCTTATAATACCTTTTGACCTTGTCAAATACCAATTAGACCCCGCCATCCAATTGACCCTCGCCATACCAATTTTGGACCCCTTTGATATAAGCTCGGTCACCAACCCTACTACCAAACAACTACACCCTTGGCGCCCTTTTTCTTCTTCCCCGCCATTTGTGCGCAACACACTTCCAACCCATCCCCTCCTCACCTTTACACTATCTTGTTCCTCCACCTCCACCTCCTCCAAAACACATTAAATGCACCCTTATCCTTTGCACTCAACCCCAATCGCCAAATATCCATTTCCGCCAAAAATGCAATCAATGGCTATAATGATCTTAACTCATCCAAAGGCTGAAAAAGAAGGTGGGATCTGCTCAGAAACAAGTGGGAAGGTCTTTGGCTTATAAAAAGAGGGGGAAGAAAGAGAGTGAAAAAGTAGTTAGTTTTAAGTTTTTCCTTTATGTCGTTTTTTAAATAAAAGTTTTAGTTTAAGTAAAAATGTTGTAATTTCACTTTCTTTGTATCACATTTAAGTCAAATTATCATTGTAATGAGTTGTTGAGTATCAATCCAAGTTTTTAGATAAATTCCAAGTTTCATGTTGACTGTTGAAATTTCAGTTTCTAAATTCTATTGTCCAAGTTTCTAATGGCTTGTTTTTAAGTTCAAAAAGGTTTAGGTAAGTTATTTATAGCTTTTGAAAAGCTTATGAATCAGTTCAAGCAAATTTGGTTTATGGTCAATAAAAGTCAAAATGGTTCATTTGGTCTTGGAAATGGAAAAGACTGATGCAGAGCTGAATTTGGATTGCTGTGGGTTATAGAGCTTCTTGGGAAGCAATAGGGTGTAATCTCAGACTTTGATTCTCTGTTTTGAGCTTGGACTCATTTTGTAAGCCATTTCCTTGAATCTTGTGTTTCTTAGTTCAAATGTTTAAATAGTGATAATTCTAGTTCAAATCTGTTTAATTATAGCTAATTTAAGATATGAAACAGATTACTTGGTCTATAAACTTGTTTTAGCATCATAAGCTTCAAAACAACTTTGTAAAGGGATGTTTGGAACTGCTTAGTTATTCAAGTTAGAGTGAAACTGTGTTATTGTTTGTTATTGTTCCATGTCACTTTAGCTACTAATAGCTCAGTCAAGTCATAAAAATCAATCTTTGTTTAGTAAAAAGTCAAAACTAGTTTTAAATTTATCTTAATTGCTAACTGTTAAGAGTTTGGAATGCAAATCTCATCAAAAGTTGTTTATAGTTAGGTACTTTAGCTTAAATCCATCTCATAACAGCTTATTACAACATATTAAGTCCATAGAATCAGGTATAAGTTCATCAAAGTCAAACTGGGTCTTAGTTTAAAAAGTCAAAATTTTCTTTTGTATGGTTTTGAATAAACTTTAGGATTTTAGTGTGTACTCAATTTTAGGATTTAGCCCATCGCCTTTTAGGATATTAAACTTTTGTTGCTTAACAAAATTAGAAAAATATTAGCTTGTATGTTCTTAGTTTATTAAGAGCTTATTCATTAGCTTATTCTAGACACGTTTTCGAAAAGTACCACAAAGCAGTCGCAAGCCCATTTCACAAGCTCTCGCAGAGCTTATTAGTTAACTTTTGTGTGATTTAGCTTTTGAGAAGCTCGCCTAGCTAACTCAAGGTACCAAGTGATTATTTTCCATTTTTAGCTTATTGACCTAGCTCGCTAGTAGCTTTTAAGTCATCCATTTTGTTTAAGTGTACCGGATATTCGAGTTCACAAGATTTTCAAAAGCTTCTCACAAGCTCATTTGTGAAAGCCAATCTTTGCAAGTTAGCTTATTAGAGAGCTCGGTTGGTCAACTAGTTAGTCCAATTGCTTATTTTCATTTTAGCTTAATTCATTGCTTAAAATAAGTTAAAAGGTGCCTAGTGATTCAAAACAGTCCCTGCAAACCGCTTTTAACCAAAGGCTTATTTGTAGCTTGTGAAGTGCTTATTATTAGTTATTGTGCTTATTCGCTTTTTATTCTAGCTTATAATCAAGAGTTTAACTTATTTCCATTGTACTTGTGCTTCTTGAGTAGCTTATTAAGCCTTCCTAGCTTAATCTTGTGCTTATTTCAATAAAAGCTAACTGTTGAAAAATCTTAGCTTATTCGAGCTTATTATTGAATTTTAGAAAAGTTGTAGTTGTGAAAATTGCTTATTTTCTTGTGCTTAACAAGTTTGTAAAAGAAAATTCCAAAAAAAAATAGTTAGCAAAAAAAGGGGGTCAAGGTTCGAACACGCGACCTCCCCTTAGGAGAGTGTTAAGAGTGTACCGGATGCCAGTTGCCTTGGGACTTGTCTCGCTCATATCTTGCAAAATCAAATACATAACCACTCTTTGTCTCATTTAGCTTATACGACTATTTTAGCTTATTACTAGCTTATTCGAACTAGCTTTTGCAATTTTGTACTTTTCATAAATTTGTATTAGTATTAAGTATTTTACAAAAAGTTTGATTTTTCCGAATAGTTTTAGTATTTTTAAACATTTAATTAGTGTAAATTGTATTTAATTCATAATAAAAATATAAAAGTCAAAAAATATAATTCTTTTCCTAAAATTTTCTTTTGTCATTAAGTAAGTAAGAAAATTGATTTTACACTCGTGAGGCCTTTTATTTCACAAATTTTACGTTTTGCTTTATGCACTCGTAATTTTTATAAATAGCGCTGCTTTCATTTTTAGTCACGTTTTAGGTAATTTAAGTTTACGCTTCAATTAAAATAGTTTATTTAAGTTATTTTGTTTTATAAAATCTAGAAAATCATTTTAAAAATAGTGATAGCGTTTATTTAATATTTTTATCTTTTAATTTCCTTTAATTTGCATTTAAGCCCTCGTAATTTATGTCATTTTTCGTAGTTATAATCATATCAAACCTCTTTTCCGCTCAAATCTCTCGATCACTATACGCTTGGTGATTCTTCGATAGCTCATTTGGGACATAACGACCGGGAAACACTATACTCCCTCGATCTTCATTGTATTTGTTTCGAACCGTTTTAAGTTTCTTACGGTCGGCCATTCACAAGTGGTCGGCTTGCGTGAGAAAACTTGACGGTTTGGAACGGATCAAAAGACAAAGGAGCCAAAACCTAATGGCTTTAAAAATTGACTTAAACAAATCAATTGATAGAGTGGAATGGGATTTCCTTTTAGCTACTCTTCGGAAATTAGGATTTGGCGATGTTTGGTGCAACTGGATTCAAACATGTCTTATGTCTTATGATTTACAATTCATGGTAAATGGCGAATCTGTTGGCATTGTTAAACCACAAAGGGGGCTTTGTCAAGGTGACCTTATATCTCCTTATTTATTCATCATTGTTGCAGATGTGCTCTCACGTCAGATTGCAAAGGCAATGGAATTGGGATCTTTATCGGGTATTAAAATGGCGCGTACTTGTCCTGTTATTTCACACATATTTTTTGCTGATGACTCTATCTTCTTCTTGAAAGCATCTCAAGCTGAATGCGAAGCTCTTATAAGTATCCTTGATGCATATTCTCACGCGTCTGGTCAAATGTGAATAATCACAAGTCTTCGGCATTTTTCTCTCCGAATACTCCTTCTTGGCTTCAAAATGATCTTTGTGCATCCCTTCAAGTAAAGAAAATGGGTCCGAATGATAAATACCTGGGCCTCCCATCAGTTTATGGGCGAAAAAAAGGTGATTTCTTTGGATTTTTACTTGAGAAAGTTCTTCAAAAAATGCAAGGTTGGAAGCAAAAGCTTCTTTCTCAGGCAGGTCGTGAAGTCCTGATCAAGTCCGTTATTCAAGCTATCCCGGTTTATGCGATGCAATGTTATCTTCTTCCTAAGGGCTTCTTAAATAAGTTGATGGCATATGTTCGACGTTTTTTCTGGGGCGGTGATCCACATACACGTCATATTCACTTGAAAAACTGGGAGAAACTATCTGAGCCAAAAGTTGACGGGGGTCTTGGTTTTCGTGATTTAGAAGCATTTAACACATCTCTTCTCGCAAAGCAAGGTTGGAGACTTCTTATGAACCCTGGTGCGTTTTGGGGAAAAATTATTAAAGGCCTCTACTTCCCGAACTCTAACTTTCTTGTAGCAAAGCGTGGTTCTCGGCCATCATGGCTTTGGACTAGTTTGCTCCATGGTCGTGACCTTTTACTACAAGGTGTTAGATGGCAGGTCGGTAATGGGAATCACATATCTTTTTGGACTCAAAAATGGGTTCCCTATAACGCAGAATTTTATGTTTGCTCTCCTATTGGACCCTTTTCAAATTCCAGTAGCGTAGCTGATTTCATCCAAAACGGTAAATGGGATGTTAGGAAGCTGTGTCAGCATGTTTCAAGCACGGAAGTTCAATCCATTATCAAAATTCCTATATCTCAAAGTGGTTCTCCTGATAAGCTTGTGTGGCACTTTGAATGTAAAGGCCAATACACAGTTAAATCTGGTTATAAACAAGCCCTTTTCTAGAGGAAAAACGAATATTCAAACGCGGAATCGAGCTCTAATCAATCTTCTAAGTTTTGGACGAAATTGTGGAATATTCCTGTGCAACCAAAAGTTAAGCTATTTTTCTGGAAAGCTGTCTCTAATTCTGTTGCCACAATGGATAATCTCTTCATCAGAAAATGCTCGCATATTCCTACTTGCCCGATATGCCAATCGTGTGTGGAAACGATCGAGCATTTACTTTTTGAATGTGCCTGGACTCGCCTAACGGTTCGGTTCCTCACTAAGTTTGTGGTCTATACCTCGTGTACCAACATTTATCTTCGACACAGAGCTTTATTGATTATTCTCATTCATCTAAAAGGTATCTCGCATATTGTCTATTGTATAGTATTTGTCGGTCAATTTGGAAAGCTCGAAATTCCTTTGTTTACGAACATGTAGCTATTTCTCCCCATTGCACCTTGGCCTATGTTAATGCTCAAATTCTCGAATTCCATAGGTTTGTGGTAAGTAAACAAGCATCAGGTTGTAACAGGTCAAACTCACAGTCTTCTCCGCGATGGATTCCCCCCATGGCTCTTTGGTGAAGATTAACTGTGATGTTGCCTTTAATAATTCTACAACTGCTACTGCTATCGTGGGACGTGATTCTTTCGGTTCCATATTACACGTATACGATACGCCTTGTCATGCTTTATCTCCACTTCATGCCGAAGTCTTAGCAATACACTCAGCGTGTCATCTTGCATCATGTCGTGGCTAGTACCATGCAATTGTTGAATCAGACTCAAAGGTATCTATTTCCCTTCATCTACAGAAAATCTACAGAAAATGTCCCACCATGGAGCATTGCTGCTCTTGTTGCTGATATCCGTTTCTTGTCGAAGAACATGCACTTGTCATTCTCGTGGACTAGTCGAGACAACAATCAAGTTGCTCATTGCGCCGCTCGTTTAGCATTTTCTTCCACTTTTTCTTTTAGTTGAGATGTTTGTTTTCCGTTTGAACTTACCTCGCTAGCGAGAAGTGATGTGTACTGTTCCTAACTTTTCTATGTTTCTATATAAGTATATTTGTTTAAAAAAAAAAAAAAAAAATCTATTGATAAAAATACCATGGGCCCTACATTAGTATTTTGAAGACATGTATATTCCAGAATCTTACTGACACCTTTTGGTCATTATTAAACACACGTCTGACGTCACCCTAACTCTTTTCCTCTCTTTTTGTTTGTTTGTTTGTTAACACTTCTTGTTCTTGTCTTCCCCGTAACCTCATCACATACACTATATTCACCAACAACCGCAAATATTCACATTTTTCGGTACAAACCATTTTTTTCTATCCTCTATTATATACATATACATATACAGAATAATACTGTTTGATGTGATAAGTTTATACGTACGACATTTTGGAGCGATTGATTATCTAATAGAGATGAATGAGAGTGATGACATGGACAGAAGGATCAAGATTGGCGTTTGCGTTATGGAAAAGAAGGTGAAATGCGGATTGGAGGTTCTGTTTCTTTATGCTTTTGTTTGTTTCGTTTTTTCGAAGAATTCGTATATGGGGATGGATGATTATTTATTCGGTTTTCTTGTCTTTGTATGGCGGTGATGGTATTTTAGGCTTTTTCGGCGCCTATGGGGGAAATATTGGAACGGTTGCAAGCTTTTGGTGAATTTGAGGTAATGCTGATTAGATAAATCGTTTCGTCTTCAATATAGGATCGAATTTTAAATAACATGCAAGTAACTGATGTATTTCATAAAGCTTTTTACTCATTTCATTTTGTGTCGTATGCTCGTGTAGATCATCCAGTTCGGGGACAGGGTTATCCTAGAGGAACCAGTAGAGAGGTACAATTTTTATTAATCGTTTTGGAGAATCGTTTCTAAACTATATAAGTTTGTACTGTTGATTTCTGCGACGTCTATGTTAATCACTGTTAAGTATCATTGTGAGTAGTGCTGCACACTACATGCTAATCAGCTAATGAAAAGTGTGCCTTTTTACTTTTCATTTTGAACTCTCTATGTTTACAAGTTAGTGCACCCGTATCATATATGAGTTAGTTATTATTCACTGTGTGTGCTGTCTGGAACATTTCTGAATACTTTATACACCTCAGAAGTTGAAACCACTAGAGGCAGTAGGCAGTTGTTGGCGTTTTTTCATTGTTGAATCCTTGGCAGCTTCCATAGCTTCTGAAAGATTATAGCCAATCATCATATGTTTGGAGATTCGATTGAATTTTTACTGGCCCTGATATGACAAATATTATACACCTTCCTCAAATGAGTCTTTCATTTTTGTGTTTTCACTTATTACTTTTACAGTTTTACCATTAGGGGATAATGTATATGCCAGATAGGACGCTGATCTCCAGAATTAACAATATATGATTTTGATATTGTAAAATGTACGTTGTTTCCATAAAAATGGGAGTACGGCAGACATATAAATGTTTTTTTACATGCAATGTATCATTCTTTTTGGAGTTCTAACACTAACTTTAGTATTTCAGGTGGCCAATATGTGATTGCTTGATTGCTTTCCATTCTTCTGGATATCCGCTTGAAAAAGCTGAAGCGTATGCTGCATTAAGGAAGTATGTCTCTTCTTCCTTTCTTTTTACTTTAAGCACTAATTTAAAATGATTTTCATAGATCTTTTTTAGCATTTTGAACTAGTTTTAGACAAAAGCTGGTTCCTCTGTAATAATATGATAATATCATAACTTAACTTTATCTGTCACTGTATTTCCTCTGATGACTACTCTTTGGCTGTGTTAGGTACTTTTTAACATGTCGATTAATGCATAGTAAGTAGACACATGTTATTTTATTGTTTCTCCTGTTATGTATCCCTCTTGCGCACATGGGCAAAATAGGCATGCACGAAGTATTTCATATATCTGTTGCAGCGTACAATTTAATCTTAATCTGACTGATGATGCTGAAGTTTCTGTACACCTTGTGCTTAACATGAGAGACACATGGCCTCTGTCTGAAGTTCGTGTTGTCTCTAGAAATTTTCCATGGTTTTCTGGTAGTATCTGTCCCTATGAGAAGTTTCATATGCCTATTTCATCAGCATCTCTGACAACACAGCCTTCCTGTCGAAGCTGGTTATCATGTTACCGTTGCTCTCTTCCTTTCAGGCCTTTCCTTGTAAATGAACTGGAACAACAACACCTTCTGCATGACAGGAGGAAAGTCTATGAGGTATCACTGTTATATCTGTCACATTATACAAGTTTATTGATATACACAAACTCGTAATATTCTTACTGCTGTAAAGAGATGGCTCCTTGCCTGTTAAGGGATTTAGGGAGGTGGGAGTTGATTGCTATGTGTGGTTAAGGAATCTCTTCTCTTCAGAACTTGAGTAATTGAAAGCCCGTTTATTTCAATTGATAGGGTTGAAATATTTTTGACAACGAATCAAGGACGACCTTCATATTACAAATTTGATTCATTGGTTGTCATAGTAGGTTAATAACTTAAGCTAATCAGGTCCTTTTGAGCATGAACCCATCAGTCCAGTTTTATATATATGCTTTATAAAAGAAAATGTTTGCGACTACAGAAGCTTGTTGTAACTTCTTGGATTTGGATTTGTGGGATGAATCTAGTCAAACTTCTTGGGTTTGGCAATTCTTCACCTAGCTAGATACTTGGATGCAATACATAAGTACTGTTAAGAAACCCAGTTATCATCCACTCACCAGAAGTTGAAAATTTTCTGAGCTTTTCTCGAAACCGCAAAAGGCACTTGATTTTTGTAGGTTGAGGTCAAACTGGCTAAATCAATATTTTGGGAGGGTCATAGCTTTTTCTCTAGTAGATCAGCACAGAACTCATCTGTGCTCATTTAAACCATAGTTTATTGGCATTTATGAGTTTGACAAGATCCATAACATTGTTCTTATTATTGCATCTCACTCTTCTCTATGCGTTTTCAGGTATCACGAATATTTTGCCATTTTATTTTAGTAGGTCGATCTGTTGTGGGTCTTATTTTTATGTATAAATTGTCTATACAACAGTGTCGGTCTTATATGTGATGTTTCTATGTTCCCTAAGAGAGGGAACTTTGTTCCGCACATTTGTTGTTATCAGTAACCAATCCCATGCTTACTGATGGAGGTTTTATTTTCTTTTATTTCCAAATCATCCCGTCGGTTGAAACTTCAAGTGTCTTGAACTGTATGGTATTCCTGTTCCACGGTATGCACTTGTAAATAGAGAAAGGCCATATCAAGAGTTGGATTATTTTGTTGAGGAAGAAGATTTTGTTGAGGTTCATGGGCAGCGATTTTGGAAGCCTTTTGTGGAGAAGCCCATTCATGGTAATCTTTACAGTATTCTTTCCCATATGTTTTTACACTTACCATGTAAGCTTTTTTGTCCTTCCATGATGTTATAGGCCGACTTTTAGAGCATATTTATTTGTGAATAGTAAAGGCAACCTGTAGTAATAATATGTCTCTTTTTTTGGGAACAGGCGATGAAGTTACTACTTATAATTGACCCATATACATTCTTGTTTCTATTATTTTCTTTTCTGTAATCTATCCAAGTTAGGTTATGTGACGTTCTAAGCAAAAAAATTATTTGGTTACTTTTTTACAAGTTAGATTATGTGAAGTTCTAAGCAAAAATTTCTTTGGTTACTTTTTTTAAGGTGACGATCATCGCATAATGATCTATTACCCCAGTTCAGCAGGAGGTGGAATGAAAGAATTGTTCCGGAAGGTCAGCTCTCCAAACTGAAACTTCTCTGGTGTTATTGAACTCAGAAACTTACATATAACATAAAATGTTCTTTTTTTTACATAATTATTGAAGAGCCACATGAGCTACTTCTTTACAGATAAGTGATGCACTCCGAAATGTGTTGGTCTTTGACCTGCTGTGTATCTTTCATATCAGACATGGTCTGGAAATGTGCAGATACTTATATTATATGTTCTCTTTTGTAATTTTTTCTATCCAACTTTAGTAGTTAAACTGTAGTTGCTAGTGTGTCATAATCATAAAAGGTATATGTTGCAGGTTGGCAATAGATCAAGTGAGTTTCACTCTGAGGTTAGAAGAGTCAGACGTGAGAATTCCTATATATACGAGGAATTTATGCCAACTGGAGGAACAGACGTCAAGGTTATGTGCATTCTTATTTTCATGGAAGTTTGCTACAATATATTTTATCTTGACCATTTAATCTAAATATACATGGCTAATAATGTGACATCTATATCAGTAGGATTCTGACTTCACAGATCCTCCTCGTTACTAAGGATGCCCTATTATCATTGTAGGGGAAAAAAAAAGAAAAAAGAAACTCTTCCACTTTTCCTGATGCCCCAAGGAAAACAAAAAAATAGAGGGAGAAATAGCAAGGCATATGTTTCATGCCGTTGTCTTGTGTCATGTGGATGATAAACCAGTAGACCTCACTTTCTCTTGTTCTCTTATCAGCTTGTCACTGTGTCACTAATGTCTTTTCTTAATAATTGGTTAGACAACAGAATCTGTATCATCGATTTCTTTCATGTTTTTAGTTATTGGTAAAAAAAATTAACTACAAATTATGAAATAGTAGACAACTTATTGATCAGAATGCATAGTTAAAACTGACTATTGGTTGCTATAAGATCGTTCTTATATCAACAACAAAAGTCCACTTTTGTTCAGAAGTTCTTACTATTGTTATAATGCTTATGCGGATTTTTTAAAGGATAGATCATAGAAGGTTGTCAAATAGTATAAATACACAAATCATTTTGCACTCGTACTAAAATTGCTGGGATATTGTGTTTAACTGCTATCTAGTTTTTACCATATACACCTATATGCTCAAGGTTTTAATAATAATAGAATACCATTCTCGACCAATTTGGGACTCATAGGTACTTGTGATCAACAATAGCATTGGTAGTTTTGTACTTTTGTTACTTACACGAGAGTTTGTGTGTTCTGTGTGATATGGGCTTAACTTTTAATGTATGTATTCTGTTACCCATGACATCTTGCTTAAGAGAAAAAGTAATATATCTTGCTTATTGGTGACTTTTCGTGTAGTAGGTGTATACAGTTGGCCCAGAGTATGCACATGCTGAAGCCAGGAAGTCTCCTGTTGTTGATGGCGTGGTTATGAGAAACCCTGATGGCAAAGAAGTAAGTGATATGCGCATCATAGTTTGATTCTTTCACTCTTTCTTACCATATTTTTCCTTTTTTTGTTCCAAAAACAATTGCTAAGCTCTGTCATCGACATATTTTGAATATTAGCAGTATTTTTCGAACATTCTTTTGGCTATAAAATGCGAAATCTGGTTTACATATACCCTGTTCCTATCTTCAGCTTAGGTTAACTGAACTATCCATGTAAATGCTGTATCTTTTGTAGCAGTGACACGAATAAATTACCTCTATACCTTCCAAGATGCATGACACTCTGTTCTTTTGGAAGGATATATGGTTCCTACATGGCTTGAAAGGTAGTTGATGGCTTTTATCATGAACTAAGGATAAGTTACACTAAGGAAACTTGCATGCACACAGCAATAATATTTATTCTATTATACATGGACAATGCATGAACAAAATTGTCACTTATAAAGCTATTTGAAGCTTTGCTGATCACTTGCGGGAGTGTTTTGATAAATACACTTGGCAGTAATTTAGATTTGTTATATTTGGCAGGTCAGATATCCTGTGCTTCTTACGCCCAATGAGAAGCAAATGGCAAGGGAAGTTTGCATGGCATTTAGGCAAGGGGTTGGTTATTCTATCTTTTTATTGGCCATCATGAGTTATTGTGAAATCTTTTATTCTATATTCCAGAAATTATTCTCTTCACTGGTTGCTGACTGCCTGACTTTATAATCTTCTCTTATTTTGAAACATTATTTTATGCTAAGGTTATCATTGATTAGGACCATCAGCATCAGTTGTCACTTAGAGATTTACTCGCTTAATTCTTTACCCATTGATTTTGTGGTGGGAGCCACTCTGACGATTATCATTCTGCAGACAACGCAACTTTATTAAGAAAAAGTATACATTGTTAGTTATGGGGTGTCCAAAACTTCTTAGAATAGATATTGTCTTTAAGTACCATTGAAAAAGCACATATAAGTTTGTGAGCATGCATAATTGCATTTTCAGTAACCAGAATTAGTGATATTCCGTTATCTGCTATGTTGATGTGAATGCAGGTGTGTGGGTTTGATCTCTTACGCTGCGAAGGTCGTTCATATGTATGTGATGTGAATGGATGGAGCTTTGTCAAGAACTCCCACAAGTAAATTGTTAATTATCTTTAACACGAGTCATTAATTTCTTTTGTAATACTTAAATGTATTATTTCAACCTGGAGTTCCATGTCTAATTATTTAAGGAGCATGTGGGTATGGGACTTCCTTATGTGTACTTTTTGATAAAGGCCAACCCTTCTTTGTGCTCCATCGGATAGTAGTGGGAAAGAAAATTTACACAGGCCAGATGGTACATCTTGTAGTTGGTCGTAGGTTGGCAGAAGAGCAATGTAGTATAACTTGATAGGTGAAATAAAATGTGCGCAAACCCAACATGGTCAATTATTTGCACATTTAATTATTTTCGATATTATTCAAGAGAATTCAAGCATTCCACCTAGGCTGTTTTGTTAAATGTATTTACGTGTCACATAGACTCTAGCATGCATTTTTCTTGTGGTTGTAAACATTCTATATAGTTTACTTGTCAAAGGGTCCTCTGTATTAGCTTAGCAAGGTCTCCCTTGAGCCCTAAAAAAAATTTGAAATCATGTTTTTATATTAGAAAAAATGAAATGCTATGATTGTCAGAATAAAAGCTGAATACAGTGCTTAAGTAACAAGGGAATCTGCCACTAGATTAGGTAAACGGTGCCTCCATAAATTAAGCTGTACGTCTTAACGGATGTGAAGAACTTAGTTTCGATTTCTTTATGATGTAGATCATTGTCTCACACTCACACTGGGGATTAGAAATCACAAGACTGTCGCAATTGTTAACACCTATGAATTATTAGATTCATAAATGCTATGCTTCATTATTGTTTTGTTTTCACCATGCTTTTTTACTACAGATATTATGATGATGCCGCTTGTGTGTTAAGAAAGATGTTCTTAGATGCAAAAGCTCCCCATCTTTCAACAGCAATTCCACCAATTCTACCCTGGAAGGTCAATGAGCCATCTCAACCTTCTGAAGGACTAACACGTCAGGGAAGTGGGATCATTGGTTCATTTGGACAGGCTGAGGAGCTACGCTGTGTAATTGCTATTGTTCGTCAGTAAGATTTTAATGTTTGCTTTTTTTTAAGCATTTGGTGGCACTTGCTCTTCTTCTCTAAGCATCTGTTTATTGTTGGCAGTGGTGATAGAACTCCAAAACAAAAAGTGAAGTTGAAGGTTACCCAGGAAAAACTGTTAAACTTGATGCTTAAGTACAATGGGGGAAGACCTAGAGCTGAGGTGCTTTTATATTGGCTGTATAATGTTCTTTTTTTTTTTTTTTTTTTTTTTTTTTTTTTTTGGCTTTTGATATCAAGTTATACATTACACATTGCCTTATCTTTTCTTTTTAATAAATCTCTGCTGCAGACAAAACTTAAAAGTGCAGTCCAGTTACAGGACTTGTTAGATGCTACACGCATACTAGTGCCTCATACCAGGTATTGCTCCAGTTTCATAGCTTCTTCTCTGAATCTATGTTGTAAAAAAAACGTCAATTTTGTTTGATAGAATTGCGTTTCTTGACCTCTTTTTCCCTGATCACCATGAGTCCTTTTCTCGATAAATATTTTGTAAGTAAACATGATCTTCTCAACACAAAGTCCTAATCAGGTGTTTGTTCTTACCTCTTTCCCATGCTTTCGCTCCCGGTCTCCCATGCTTCCTGACATAAAGACTGGGTGGAGAGTTAAAGATAGAATGTCACATGCTGGTAATTTGCCAGTTATCTTACTCAGCCGTCTGAATAAAATATTATACCCTGGACATTAATTAAACCCTGTTCGCTCTTCAGTTAAAAAATAATAATTAAGTATTATAAGCTATTAGAGTATTTTCAGTTATAAGTCCTTAATAGACTCCTTATTTCTGTGTGCTCATCACAATTGATCTGTATGTATTTGTAGAAGTTCTTATGTAGTTGAATATTGTACCTTTCTGGAAACATGGTAGCCTCAGTCTATTAATTAATTGCCACGCTGATTTGCTGATTTCTTATTATTCACTGTTATTCAAGATGCGTAACTTTTCTAATTTACTTTTTCAACAAAATAATGTTGTATACTAAGGAGGTAGTCTGTCTTGGAAGTGACAGTGAAGCAGAATACATTGAGCATGCAGAAAAACTACGCCAAGTTAAAGCAGTTCTTGAAGAGGTTTACATCTGAATTTATCTTTTTAAATTTAGTTACATATGTATTTCTTTCTTCCTTATTCGTTCGTACTGAGTCTCAGGAGTTGAAACTTCACGAGTTTATGGACGACTCGTTATTGGAAAGGAACAACTTAACTGATAAACCCCAGTTACTAGGCTGGATGCAGTGTCTGCTACTAGCTAGAAAGCTAAATAACCATGTTATTTGCCTTACAATGGTCTTGTGTTGACCCAATAATATAAATAACATTTTGTAGATGTAAGAGAGCTTCTCATGTTTATGCTAAATATTACATTATTATCTATAGGGTGGTCATTTCTCTGGCATATATCGGAAGGTGCAACTGAAGCCACTTAAGTGGGTTAAAGTTGCCAAAGGGGACACTGAAGAGGAACGTCCCATAGAAGCATTGATGGTTCTTAAATACGGGGGTGTTCTCACACATGCTGGTCGAAAACAGGTGATTACTTTTTGAAAATGCCCTATATATTTGGATATTGTCACATTATATGATATTCTGTCTTTGGTAGTTGTTACACAAATAAGTGGTATTACTGCACACGAGGACCTTTTCTTATTTCATTTTCATTGATGATGTTTGCTCGTTCTTTTGTATTGTCAGGCGGAAGAACTGGGGAGATATTTTCGCAACAATATGTATCCAGGTTAATATAATTTACTTTCTAGTTGTAACTTCATTCTTGAGCTGATTTTGCGAAAGTTTATAAGTCTTTGGGTAGATTGTCTTGCCTTGTAGCCTTCTCTTTTTACAACGGGGCATGCCTTTATTGGAAAGGCATGCCCCTTTGTAAATTATTGTAAGTTATAAGATAAAAAATTGGTAATGAAACAAGCAACTTCCTTCCAGCCAGCAATGTATGAGAGACTATATATAATCTTTAAAATATGTTTGTTAGTACAGTTTCCTCAAGACGAGCTACATATGTTTCTCGAGTGTAGTATCATATATTCTCTTCCTCCACCCTCTCACCCTTTGTCTCAGGTGAAGGTACTGAACTACTTCGCCTCCACAGTACGTATCGGCATGACCTAAAAATTTACAGCTCAGATGAGGGCCGTGTGCAGGTATCACTATAATATGCATATAGCTCATTTGGTGCTTAAAGTTCACATGTTCTTTTCTGTCATACAACTTCTTTAAATTTATAGATCACATATTAATGTCTTCCTTGAACTATATTACTTATCTATTTGATTGTCAACAATATATTTGTTTTGACGACTTTGTGTACTAAATATCTGCTGACAGATGTCAGCTGCAGCATTTGCCAAAGGACTTCTAGACTTGGAAGGACAGTTAACACCAATCCTGGTTTGTCACCTTGATAAGTTCAATTGTGCATTTTGATATTCACTACTACTAAGGCAATCAAACTCCTTTTCAAGGTTTCTCTTGTTAGCAAGGACTCTTCAATGTTAGATGGACTAGATAATGCAAGTACCAAGATGGTAGAAACCAAGGTATATTTGCTCCTTTATCCAAATAGTAAGGTCTTATGCTTCATCATAGAGCTAGTAGTGAAATTTTGTGAGAACCATGAACATTGTATGATGTATATATTTGTGGAAGTTCTATCGCCTTACATAATCTAGTTATCATTTTTTGATTTTGCCATTCAAACATTTTGGGATTCCTTTGTCCAAATTTTGTTGTTATAGTGGATCCGCTACCATTGTTTGTTTGTCACCAACAATATCGTATTAAAAAAAACTCAAATCATTACTTCAAACAAATGTATCTTTCTTGACATGCCATGAAAATTACTATGTTTTACATTTTTGGAGAATTGTAAAATTAAGATTTCAGATTTTCTAGTTATCATTGATACAGATAATTGGTTATACGGATTTTGGTCCAAAAATTCCATGTAACATCTAATTATTGAGGGGAATTTTGGCTCTTTTGTGCACTTGAATAGTAGACAAAATGTCAAAGAAACACTTTTGCTAGGGGTAGGCATGACCCCGAAAGGAAATGTGGACAATAACTTTGGGACGGAGGGAGTATTAACTTCAACAGAATTAGAATCCATTGGATGAATTCCACCTTCTGAAATTCATAAGTGCGTGTATGTTCTTATCCACTTTACAGTGAATGTAATAAAAATCAACTCCTTTGCTTGTGATTCCGCTATAATAACTGAATTATAGATCTCATTTCAAACTACTTGAACAGAACTCACATGGTATGTCATCATTGCCGCCTAGCTTTTTTGGCTTCATATAAATTTGTTGTACTTTTGCAGGCTCTATTGAATGAGTTAATAACTTCCGGGGCAAAGTTAGTCCAGACTGATGGATCATCGAAAAAACCGTGGATGATTGATGGGGCTGGAATTCCTCCAAATGCTTCTGAACTTTTACCTGAACTGGTAAATGTTTTTACTGTTGCTGTTAAGAATATTCTGATGTAAACAGAACGCACTGTGACGTTACTTCCATTAAGCATCAAACCTATGTACAGTTTTTAGTTACATAAGAGCTCCATTACAAATCAGATTATGGCTGACTTGATATTAGTTTCCATAATGCTATCAGGTCTGTGGAAAAGAAACATAGGTTTCAGTTTACAAACATTTACTTGCTTGTAGTAGCGATGAAACAGATTTTCAGCATAATGGATTAATAATGAAATTTGAAAAAGAAATTTATATCCAACAGAATACAATAGAACATCTTAAATGATGCAAACATAACATGGTCCATTTAGGAATTATGCTCCTTGAATTGTTATATAATGCTACTTTTTGGCACTTCTTGACATTCCGAAGTACTTAATAGATGAAGACGTTTACTTTTTAAGTTAATTAGGGGTTAATCCCTTCTGAATGTTTTGCTCTGCGTATCCTACTGACTTTCAAAATTTAATAGGTGAGACTGACTAAAAAGGTTACTGAGCAAGTGAGACTCCTTGCAAAGGATGAGGATGAGAAGCTTACAGAGACAACCTCATATGATGTTATTCCTCCATATGATCAAGCAAAAGCACTTGGTAAGACAAATATAGATGTTGATCGCATTGCTGCTGGGTTACCTTGTGGGAGTGAAGGCTTTCTTCTAATGTATGCACGATGGAGGAAACTGGAAAGAGACCTCTATAATGAACGCACAGAGTAAGATTTGAATATAAATAACAACAAAATAGCACCTGTTTAATTTTCTAAACTAAATTCTTGCATTTCCTTGAGCAGAAGATATGATATTACTCAAATTCCGGATGTTTATGATTCATGCAAGTAAGTAAAGATCACGCATTCTGGTTTTATTATTTGTTCTTTAATCATTTTGCCACAAGTGCCTTCTATCTAACTGGTTGCATTTCTCGTGTTTTTCTTAACTTTTGTATATGAACCCTTCACAGGTATGATCTCTTACATAATGCGCATCTTAACATAGAGGGCTTGGATGAGCTATTCAAAGTTGCCCAGGTACAAACTTGGTTCTAAAGCACATATCTCTTTATAATACAGTTTATCGTTATTACAGTATTCCTAATGCTTTCCATTCCTTCAGTTACTTGCAGATGGTGTTATCCCCAACGAGTATGGTATCAATCCAAAGCAGAAATTAAAGATAGGATCAAAGGTAAAACGTACTTCTCCTTCCCATTTGAGGTCAATAACTTAATTTTATGGTTTGTACATGTTTTGGTTGTTCACAAATGCAAGTTGGAATGATATCCGATTGTCCATTCTTGTCTTAAAACTGTCAGTATCACGTGTCAAACCCTAAAGGGGTATCTTTTTGGCTGAGTTTGCTTCAATACTCATTATATCATGAATAGCAGTTGATTTACATGACCCTTGCATACTGAATTTTCTAGATTTGCCATCGTTTGTTGGGAAAAATTTTGATCGATCTGAGGAATACACGTGAAGAAGCCATCAATGTTGCAGAACCGAAAAGTCAGTGTCAGGACTCAACCTCTATTGCAGCTGTTAAAGAATATATAGATTACCAACAAAAGAATGTGATCAAGAATGAAGAATCAAAAAGGACCTGCCTCGCAGGTGAAAAGTCCACGGATCAGGATGAAGACGATGACAAAGAAATTAAATATCGCTTGGATCCAAAGTGAGTATTTTCTTTTTCATGTGTTTCTTTCTTAAGCATAGACTCTCAGTTGTCTGGCCGGTTGACATAATTTCTTGCTTGATATTTCCATTTTCATTTCTGTAGATATGCTAATGTTCGGACACCAGAAAGACATGTTCGAACTCGCCTCTACTTTACGTCGGTATGTAAAATCATCTTCACATTTGTTATAGTTATCACACATTTGTTTATGGCTGGCATGAAAATAATATGCTTGTGATGCCTAAAATCAATCAGAGTTCCAACTACCTTTAATTGTCTTCCTTTTACCAAAAACAATGTTCGTTCACTTATCGATTTCTTGTATAAATCATCTTTCATGTCTTATACGTTGATATCCTTGTTAATGGCAGGAATCGCATATTCATTCCTTGATGAATGTGCTTCGTTACTGTAACTTGGACGGATCTCTTCAAGGGGAGGAGAGCCTAGTTTCTGATGGTGCTTTGGAACGCGTACTGAAAACTAAGGAACTTGACTACATGAGCTATATCGTGTTGAGGATGTTCGAGAATACAGAGGTTGGTTAATTCAAAACCACTAGTTTGCTTCTCTCTTTAAGTGTTTTGGTTTGAGATGGATCACTTTATAATTAATTATTTGATTTTCATTGCCGAACATGAACATTACAGGTGAATTTGGACGACCCGAAAAGATATCGTCTCGAGATGACTTTTAGCCGTGGGGCTGATCTATCGCCCTTAGAGGTAAACAGGCAAATGATGCATTCTAATAAATATCCTTAATGTGATATGTCTTCTTATCACTCTTGCAATTCAAACATTTTTTAGACTTGTTTACATTTGATGGATCTTATTGGCAGCAAAATGACCTTCAGGCATCTTCACTGCATCAGGAGCACACATTACCAATAATGGGTCCAGAAAGGCTACAAGAAGTAGGATCATATCTCACTTTAGAAAAAATGGAAAAAATGATTCGCCCCTTTGCCATGCCTGCAGAAGACTTCCCCCCACCAACGATCCCTCAAGGCTTTTCCGGTTACTTTAGAAGTGCAGGAGTTTTGGAAAGACTGGTAAATCTTTGGCCCTTTAATAAGCATGGAATTTCTAATGTCAAATAAGCTACTTTCTTTTATCATACATTGTTCTTTACCCCAATGGGTCTATATGTCGACACAAGATAAAGCATGTCATATTTTGAAGACATGCGGAGACAATTTTGAAATGTTAGCGGCTTTAGTGTTCTGGTCATAATTGTTCATATTTAAAGAAGACCTTTGTTACTGTTGTTGTAGGGAGATCGAAATTGTTCAATGGTACATGCAACTAGTCATAGCTTTTTATCCGTCACCCAGGATTCCTTTGTGTAATTAATATAGTATAGGTACGAGTATTTTCATTTAGAATAAAGATGCTGGTTTTATGTAAGAAATAAGTTCTTTCATTGCTTTTAAATCATCTTTTACTATGTTCTCTCCCTACTTTTTGGATTAGATTTGATTAGATTAATTTAAGCTTCTTGCTTAATTAATATTTGTCCGTCTCTCTTTAATATGCAATGAATATAGATATAGCTTGCCTGCTCAGCTGGAGTATATTCGATTATACCTTTTGAATTATCATATTTCACATATCTTTGTTTACCACCACATATATATGTGTAAACATATGAAACCACGCGATGCATATTCATTAATTGGATTCATTAATGGATATTCTGGTACTTACATTATTGTGAAAATTCTGGTTCCTAAATTACATGTTGATTAGATTCCTAAGTTACATGTTGCCGGCTTCAGCCCTTTTCGTGTTAAAAAAATTAGATGTTGATTTTATCATTAAGTTTTCAAAAGTGATTAGCCATATATGAGCCTGGACGAATTTACTGAGTTAGAGTATTTATAAATGGTTTTTGTTATAAAGAGAGAGAGATCCCTCTAGACCACCCATTCACTATAGGAAAGCGGATCCTTTGAAAAGTGTGAATTTTTACCAAGTCTAAAAAGTATTTTCAGCCGTTGATCAGGATACAAGATTTGATTAAATTTAAAAAGAAAAAAAAACATATGTACATAAGGGCATATTGGACATTCCACATTTCTTTTCTCTTTGACCTCCTAACACCTCATCATATCCAACCTCGCTCCAACAACCCCTCCACCGCTACTCCTCCCCCTCCAACAACCACCGTCGTCTTCGACACAGTTACCCCACTAAACTGCCGCTCCGGTCACCGCTTCAGTAGCTTCTTCCCCGGTACCAATTTTATTACTGGATTTGGAATAGATATCTGCGAAAGAAAAAGCATCAGATAATTTACCTTGTTTAACTAAAAGGGTTTTGATTGATAAAGCTAATGAGGATTCATATGGGGTTATAGAAGATGTCATACGGCTAATTAGGATACATGTTGCGTATTTGATTGTGTTTGGGTTACGGGTTTGGTGTCAGGCGGTGGATTAGTTCGGTGATTAGAGACGCGGTGGTCAGAGGAGGACGAGGACATGGTGGTTTACGGCGGTAATGTGAATGAGTGAGTGAAGTGAAGTGAAGGGTGGTGTTTGGATGGGCTGGGAAAAATGAAGAATCTGAAAAAGGATAGAGCAAATGGTTGATTTATTGTATTATTTTTTTATTACAGTACATTGGAATTTGCTAGTGTACATTGGAATTTGCTAGGATGGTCCTTAAGGTTTGTCTAAAGTTTCACTCACAGTCCCTGAAAGTTTAAAGTTGCATGGATAGTCCTTATCTCTGAAAAGAATAACACCTATGGTCATTTATTTAACTGATGTTAAGTAAGTTCTGTTATAATTGACACTTTTAGCCCTTTTGGTTAAAAATTGTTGCCTCGTCAGTCCTTTGTCATAACGGACGTTTATAATTTAAAGATTTTCGAATTTAGGCACGTTTTTATACGTTTTCATCCGTTTTCGTCAGTTTTTTAACGTTTTTGTCCGTTTTATACGTTTTCGTCGGTTTTATTCGTTTTGTCCGTTTTATACGTTTCATCCGTTTTCTTACGTGTTCATCCGTTTTAACACGTTTTATACGTTTTCGCTGCTTACATTTTTTATATTTCGGTCCATTTCATACGTTTTGTGCGATTTTATACATTTTTCTCACGCTTTATCCGTTTTAAATGCTTTTTATACGTTTTCATATACTTTTGTATGCGTTTTATCCATTTTATTTGTTTTGTCCGTTTTATACATTTTCATCCGTATTTATCGTTTTATCCGTTGCCCATCCATTTTATTCGTTTTCATATGTTTTTATTCGTTTTCATCCATTTTTATACGTTTTCATCTGTATTTATACATTTTTATCTGTTTTCGTCTGTTTTTATTCGTTCTTTTGTCTGTTTTAATTCGTTTTTGTCCGTTTTATACGTTTTCATCCGTATTTATACGTTTTTATCCATTTTCGTTCATTTTTATTCGTTTTCGTCTGATTTCTTCCGTTTTTGTACATTTTCTTACGTTCTCATACGTTTTCATCCGTTTTTATACGTTTTTTTAAATATTATACGTTTCTTACATTTTATACGTTTCGTCCGTTTCGACACGTTTTAATATGCTTTTATCCGTTTTATACATTTTGTTTGTTTTCTTACGTAAAAAAAGTATGAAGCATTATAAAACGTAAGAAAATGTATAAAGACGGATTAAAACGTCTGAAAACATATAAAGCGGGCGAAACGATAAAATGGATGAAAACGTGTTAAAACATAAGAAAATGGATAAAATGGATGAAAACTTATGAGAACGTGAAAACGATAAAACGGACGAAAATGGATAAAAACGACATTGCGGATGAAATTATATGAAAGCGGATAAAACGTATGAACATGTATAAAAGCGAAGAAAGCAGATGAAAACTTATAAAAGGACCAAAATGTAAAAATATAAGCAAACGAATAAAACGTATAAAAGCGTGTAGAAGCGTAAGAAAAGCGGATGAAACGTATAAAAGCGGACGGAAGCGATAAAACGGATGAAAACGATAAAAGCGGATTTAAAACGGATGAAAACGTAAGAAAACGATAAAACGTGCCTAAACTCGAAAATCTTTAAATTATAAACGTCTCATATGATAAAGGACCGACGAGGCAACGATTGTTAACCAAAAGGGCTAAAAGTGTAAATTATAACGGAACTTACTTAACAATGATTAAATAAGGTACCGTAGGTGTTATTCTTTTCGTAGATGTGACTATCCATGCAACTTTAAACTTTCAGGGACTATGAGTGAATCTTTGGACAAACCTTAGGGACCATCCGTGTAATTTACTCTAGAAATAAACTTTCTTTGGTGGTTCGGTTTGGGAGTTTATCAAAAGTGATACTTATTGCCCATTTTATTTGTGTTCATCAATAGCATTAAAAGTTTTAGTCTTGTTCATCAATTTTCTTAGATTTTGTTCATCAGTTCATTTTGTTCATCAGTTATTTTATATAATGTTCATCAGTACAAGTTAGTATTGTTCATCAGTTCATCAATTTTATAACAAAAACACAATGTTTATCAGTTCATCAATTATTTATTATATTGTTCATCGATTATTTTTTATTACGTTCATCAGTTATTTTTATAGTGTTCATCAGTTTTCGAAAAACAATCATGTTGTTCATCAATTTTCTAAGAAAAGAAAAACTAAATATTCATCAGTTTCACAATTGTTCATCAATATAAAATGTTGTTCATCATTAGCGTTCTTTCATTAATAAATAGTGTTGTTTATCACTAAAAAGTGTTATTCATCAATAAAAAAAATTTATAATGTTCATCAGTTCATCGATTAGTCTTATTTATCAGTTAGTATTGTTTATCAATAAAAAGGGTTGTTCATCAGTTCTCTTAAATTTTGTTCATCAGTTTATCGGTTTAAAGTATATATATATATATATATATATATATATATATATATATATATATATATATATATATATATATATATAATGTTCATCGATTGTAAAAAATCATAATGTTCATCTATTATAGTCACAATGTTCATCAGTTTCTCATTTAGTTGTTCATCAGTTTAGGAAAACCAATAAAAATAAAAATAACAACAAAACATGTATTTTGGTATACCAATTAGTGCATTTGAATATACTTTTATAAGAAAAATCTCTTTTTAGGCATTTTATCAAACACTTTATAATAAAAAAAATAGTAATGTTCATTAGTTCATCAGTTATATTTGATATTGTTCATCAGTTATTTTTTATAACGTTCATCAGTTGATTTTTATAATGTTCAGCAGTTTTCGAAAACATAACGTTCATCAGTTATTTTTGATATTGTTCGTCAGCTGTCTAAAAGAAATCGCAATGTTCATCTGTTAGTTGTTCATCAATTATCGATTAGTTTTGTTCATCAGTTAGTATTGTTCATCAATAAAAAAAATTTAATCATCAGTTCTCTTAAATTTTGTTCATCAGTTTATTGATATTCAAAAAAAATCATAATGTTCATCAATTGTCAAAAAAATCATAATGTTCATCAGTTACGGTCACAATGTTCATCAGTTTATCTTTTGATTGTTTATCGGTTAAAAATAAACAAAAAATTACAAAATATGTATTTTGGTATACCAATTAGTGCATGTACTTTTATAAGAAAAATCTCTTTTAGGCATTTTATCAAACACTTTGTATGCACTAAATATGACTAAGACGTCATCATTAACGTGCAATATCTCACTCATATCATATCGGATTTGAGTGATTCAAATTTATGGGTAAACAATGGTCAAAAGCCTACAATTTTCATGTTTTAGGTTTTGTAAAATTCGGCTTTTAAACTAGTCAAAATTAGAGCCGAAAATGCCGAAAATTTCAAGAAAATCAACACCCACTTAAAAAGTTGGGAAAAAGTTGAGATTCATATATCATAATGCATACCAAATTAAAGAGAATTAAATTAAAAAATATGGTGAAATCGGTTTTTCATAAAAGTTTGTCGTTTAAAAGTTATTTATGTTTGAAGTTTTGGGGTGGAATAAAAAAATGAGTTAAAAGGACCAAAATGCCCCCTAACTAAATTTAATAAGGGGGTGTTTGGCTTTGATTATCAAGTTTAGAAACGTGGGTACTAAAATGACGTTTTGCAAAAGTAACCTCCTACCTCCAGTTGTAAAACCACGTTTTGTGCCAAAAAAATCAGATTATCACGTTTTGAACCAAACACCAAAAGTTGATTATTCACATTTTGAAAACGTGATAATCAAATAATCACGTTTTGAAAGCTTTGCCAAACACCCTCTAAGAAAAAATGGAGGGATTGAATGGGGGACACATATCACTCATTGATAGGATTTCTAGACTTTTTATTTTTTTTCACTTTGCAAGGGATCTCAACTCCTCACCATAGATCTTGTCAACATATTTTAACCATCCATCTCAATATGATCCAAAGGTTGAGATTGCATTTGATAATTACCCTACAAGGGCAAAAATGACAAATATAAAAACAAAAATTACATGTAGACTTCATTTCCCCCCCTAAAAAATAGGGCAAAACGCACACAAAAACACTCTCAAAATCTGCCAATTGAGAGCTTCGGTCAAACTTCCGATTAATCGTCAGCGATCCTCCATATAACCGTCAATCCGTCGTTGCTCCGTTGTTGATCCGCCAGCGTCATCCATCGTCGATCCACCAACGTATTGTTAAAATCACGTTGGATCCACCGTCATCCGTCGTCGATCCGCCGACGTCATCCAGGTTAAAATCAGTTAATTAAAAAACGTGTTGTGGATCGAAAAATGGTGTTGTGTCAACGACGACGATAAGATGATTTGTAATCGTGATTTGAAATGGTGTAATCGTGATTTGTAATCAGTTAATTAACTGATTTTAACCATTTTTATGATTTAACGATAAGATCGATGCTGAAAACCGTGTTGTAGATTCCAGGTTATGGATGAAGATGTTGATGATTTAGATGCACACCATGTTTTTGATGAAATGCATCTGTGATAATCATATGTAATTCTGAAGAATCGCATATTTTGATTTTTCTGTTTTATCTGTTTCTGTAGAAAAGAAGAAAAGAATCACATATGATTCTAGTAGAATCATATATGATTGTAGTAGAATCATATGTGATTCTGTTATGAAATAAATTTTGTTTGATCCTTGTAATGTAAATCATATGTGATTTTGTTACTAATTAAATGTTTTTATTTTATCTAACTACATGTCTTGCTTAAAAAAGTTGAATAAAAGCCTAAGCGGAAAGCTGAGTCTAAGCCTATTCAGAGAAAAAAGGAAGTTATTCAAGGGAAGATTCTAAAAGTGATGAGCGTAAGAAGGTGTTAAATAAATTCAAGTGGAAGATGATTAGGTGTTATGTACGAGTGATGATTTATGTAAATTTCTTCATTTTATTGAGTTTAGATGTTGATGGTAGTCTTTTGGTAATTACTGATGGTCGTAGTAGTGAATGTATTTTTACATGCCGTTTTGCTGAATGTTTTAACATTTGTTTTTTTTTTGTCACATATGATATTCTAGTAGAATCACATATGATTCAGCTAATTTTTTTGCTTATTCAGCTTTTATTGTGGCTTATTTTGCATATTACTCCCTCTGTCCCAAATTATAATTTCATTTTCAATTTGCACAAAGTTTAATAAAATCCCACTAACTAATCTATTCACCAATCAAGTATCTTCTATCTCCACTAAAGTGTTTTTTGATTGGTTGAAATAAGAAAATGGACATATATTTTGAGACAACCAAAAAGAGGAAAATGGACTTACAATTTGGGACGGAGGGAGTAGTAGATTCTGTTTTATCTGTTTTTCTGTAACAAAGAAGAAAAGAAACACATATGATTCTAGTAGAAGAAAAAGAAGTTTTTCTGTTTTATCTGTTTCTGTAATAAAGAAGAAAAGAATCACATATGATTCTAGCATAATCATATATGCTTGTAGTAGAATCATATGTGATTCTGCTATGAAATAAATATTGTTTGATCCTTGTAATGTAAATCATTATATAGATTATGTGATGACACCAAGACCAACTTCATACGCACATGAAGAAACTCCAAGATCAGTGTATTGAGAACCCGTTGTTGATGATATTTATTTACCGTTGGAAAAGTGTTATGAGGATTATATGTGACTCGGAAAAGTTACTTTTTGTTTAATTGAATTATTTTAGTTTATTGTTCTAACAGATTTGGTATTTGTGGAAAACTAGAAGGGGGGTTGAATAATTTTTCGATTAAAACTTTGTTTTAAAGTATTTAGATCGACTTATGTCAATCCATTTAGATCGTGTGTTGGATATTGATAGATGGACATATATATAAGTAATGCAAAGAGATAAAGAGTAAAGGAACACAAAACCACAACAAGAGTATTTATAGTGGTTCGGCTACAAGGACACCTTCCTTGCCCTACTCCACTCCCCGAGTACCCAACTCGAGAGTTTCTAAGCACTACACAACACAATCTCCTTAATGTGGCGGGGAAGCTTTCACAACGTCGCCTACACTTTATCCGGTACAAGGCTAGACACCGAGTTCTTCCACGAGGTAGAACCAAACCTATCACAATGTCGCTTATACTTTATCTGGTACAAGGCTAGATACCGAGTTCCATTACAAAGGAGGAACTACTACCCAAAGGAGACAAACTCCTTTTTACAATACTTGAAAGAATATCAATATCCTTTAACCCAAACTTCACAACTTGTACATCGACGCACCATATCGAATGTACACTTTTGGTACTATACACCAATGCCTTCAACACGACACACTATTGGAGGGAGAGAAGAATTATCAACAAGATGCACTTCTGTGGTCTTGATGATGACGAAGCTTAGTAACTCATGACCTTGAGCTTGCACGTCATTAAGAGGTTGTGATCTTGCCTTTAAGAGGAACCTAGAGAATCACACAAAGAGAAAGTTGCATAGAATGATCTTTTGGATCTTTGGTTAGAGAGGTTAGAACATAGAGAGAAAATATGTCTAAAAGGGTTAGTGAGCAAAAGAAATGGCTCACTATTTATAGGCAAAACTGCCAACTGTTCCACGGTTCTGACGAATCCCTTACCCAAAGGATCCGACCAGTGCAATTCCAGAGATCCGGCTACTGGGTCAGCTTAGTCCGGATTTTGGGTTGCAAACCGGGTTATGGGTTATGGGTTATGGGTTATGGGCTATGGGTTATGGACCATGGGTCATGGACTTTAGATCATGGATCCCTAACAAGATACAATGTATCTAGTCAACGGGCTATGGATCTTGGGTCATGGGTCATGGATCATGGATAATATCCAACATGACTTCATGTATGATGTCATGCAATGGGTCATGGGTTATGGATCATGCTACATGGGTATGGGTTATGAACTTTGGTTTTTACCCATTATTTACCCATTACAAGTTATACAAAGTACATATATATTTTAATAAAATATAAGTAAACAATATTACTTGTAAGTGTTTTATAAAAATGGTTTTGGTTTTATATAACTTATTTAACTAAATATGTTTTGATGATTTTTATATGTTTAGTTAAAGCGTGTTAGTAAACTATTGGCTCAAAGCTTTTACGTATTTTATTTATTTCGTTAAAATGATTTTATGTTTGTTATTGATAAAACATTAGAAGATCGTAAATTTAAATAAATATTTTATGGTTTATTTGTATTAACAGTATTTTTAACTAAATACAAATGCAAGATGTAAAAGTTACATTACAAAATCACGTATGATTTTTAGACAAATCATAAATCACATATGATTTGTTAAAAATCATATATGATTTGTGCAAAATCATATGTGATTTGTTAATGAGAAACTACAATTAAATTATCCCAAATCATATAAATAACCAAATCATGTGTGATTTTTAATGAGAAACTACAATTAGATTATCCCAAAACTATCCATAAGTACTACATAAACTACCATCAGTTTAACAAAAATCACATTTTACTAAAAAGACTACCCATTAGTACTACATAAACTACAATCAGTTTACCACACATACTACCGTCATTTAAGTGCATCAACCTCATGATTCTTAACATCTTTTTCACGCTCAACAAGATCTTTTTCACGCTCAGCCCTGTTCTTGATTGAATTCACAATAATCGAAATCCATATGAATCATCGCGAAAACTCCACGTCTACATGATTGGTCTTGGTCCTCCATTTCAACTTTGGAATTCATCCTCTAACTTTAGCGACAACAACATATTTTTGATGTTGATGTTCTTGTAGAAACCTGGAAAAAAAATTCTACAAAAAAGAAAAACAAAGTTAAATAATATGTTGAATCACATGTGATTCTAGTTGAATCATATGTGAATCTACTTGAATCACATATGATTCTAGTTGAATCACATGTGATTGTAATACAAACAAAAAATTCAAAAACGATAGGAAAACTGTCAAACTGTTTGTCCGTAGAAGGTACACAGGAAGTACGAGCCTGGTTCACATTGACACCACCATCATTGTATCATCTATACCCATAACCCTTGGCAAAAAGTAAAGGAAGTTGACTTTAAACATAAAGTAAACTCGCTTTGCGAGGAACAACTTTGAAGCAATATCACTAGCACGGATATCCTTCAACTTCTTTGGAAAAATTTCTTAAACCACAGCTTTGTTAATACAAATAAACTGTAAAAATGTTTGTTTATATTTAGCGATCTCGTTAAGTTTTGTTGATAATAAATATAAAGTTATCATAATTATAATTCTAAGAATACATGTTGTTTTGCAAAATATACATTTTTTCATTTACATATATCCTGTAATAAAAATGTGTTGTAATAAAACATGTAATAGGTTGGGTAAAAACCATGACCCATGACCCATACCCATGGAGCTTGATCCATAACCCATGACCCATTGCATGACATCATGCATGAAATCATGTTGGATATTATTCATAATCCATGACCCAAACTCTATGACCCAAGACCCATGAACCATTGACTAGGTATAATGTATCTTGTTGGGTATCCATGATCCAAAGTCTATGACCCATGGTCCATAACTCATAATCCATAACCCGGTTTGGTATCCAAAATCCAGACTTAACTGACCCAGAGGCCGGATCCCTGGATTACACTGGCCGGATCCTTTGGGTGAGGGATCCGCCGGAACCAGTTGACCTGTAGACAAAATGTCTATAAATAGTGAGCTATTTCTCTATTGTTTATCACCCTTCTTCTTACAACTCTCTCATATATTATCTCACTTTTCTAACCTCATATCAGTTGATCATTCTTGTAGTTTTTCTCTCTTTTGTTGTGATTTTCTTTTAGGTCCTTCACGAAAGGCGAGATCACGATACTCATACAAGTCATCCAAGCAAAGGGTCCTTGATTAATTTGTCTATTCACAAGATTTCAGTAGCTTATCTTGTATTCCTTATTTCACATATTTTTTGTGTAATAGTTGTGTAAAGGTTTGATTTTACCTCGTGGAAGAACTCGGTATTTAGCTTTGTACCGTAAAAAGTGTAAGCGACGTTGTGAGGCTTCTCCGCCAATTTGAAGGAGCTTGTTGACATAATGCTTGAACTCTCGAGTGGCGTACTCAGAGAGTGGAGTAGGGCAACGAAGGTGTTCTTGTAGCAGAACCACTATAAATCACTTATGTCGCTACTTTCTATCGCTTACTTTACTTGCATTATTTATTTATTTTATTTATTGTTTGGTACTATCTATTCATCCACAAGATTTCACATATGCTTGAATCTAAACATTTGAAATCTAAATTTAAATTGGTAAAACTATTCAACCCCCCTTCTAGTTTTTCACAATTGGCATCAAGAGCAAGGTTTTCAAAAAGTTTTAAAGTAAATTGTATTTTAAAAACTTTTCAATCAAAATAGATTTTGAAAACTACAAAGAAGGGCAATCTATGAAAAGACCTCCACTACTTGAAACTAATAGTTATATTTATTGAAAAAATAATATTTGAAACTTATGTGAAGTATAAAAATATTGATCTTTGGTATATTATTGTTGAAGGTGATTTTCAAGAAACCGTGAAAGATGATAAAACCGGTAAAGAAGAAAATATTTCTCATGATCATCTCACCGACGACCAAAAGAAAAAGCTTTCTAAAAATAGTGAGGCAAAAAGGGTTTTATACAATACATTACCTAAAAAGGAATTTGAAAGAATCTCTATGCACAAAACCACTAAAGAAATTTGAAACTCTTTGGTTGTAACACACAAAGGAAACCAACAAGTGAAAAATAACAAAATTGGTTTATTTGTTCAACAATATGAACAATTTTCAATATTGGATGACGATAGTATTGATAATGCATTTGCTAGTTTTAATACTATTATTAATTCACTACAAGCACTTGATGAGTCTTTTTCGAGTCGTAATCATGTCAGGAGATTTCTAAGGGCGCTTCCATCAAAATAGAGACCAAAGGTGACGGCCATTGAAGAATCCAAAGATTTGTCGATTCTCACTCTCGATGAACTTATAGGCAACCTAAAAGTCTATGAGCTCGTACTTGCCAAAGACTTCGAGGAGTCGAAAGAAAAGAAAGAGAAATATAAATCTCTTGCTTTGAAAGCCAAGAAAGTCTCTAGTGATGAAGAAACCTCATCCTCAGAAAGTAAAGATGAAGAATACGCAATGGCGGTACGAGACTTCAAGAAATTCTTTTGAAGAAGAGGAAAGTATGTCAAGCAACCCTATGATGACAAATGTTTCAAGTGCGGGGATCCAAATCACTTCATTGATGAATGTACTAAACGCGACGAACAAAAGGCGTTCGTAAGCGGATCATGGGGAATGAGTGAAGAAGAGATTTGTATCATGGCCAAGGACTCCAACAAGGTATGTTCCGACTCCTTTTATATAGTAGTTCATCTCTAGATGATGAGTCATTACACCTAGAATGTAACAAACTTTGTAAAATTAGTCTTAAGGTAATAAACAAAAACAAACTTTTGAAAAGTAAAAATGAACTTTTAGAAAAACAAGTTTTTGAAATTAAAGAGACTAGAAAAATAAAAGGAAGTAAATGATGAATGCAAACTTTGTGTAGAACTTCAAACATTGGTAGATCAACTTGATTCTAAAATTTCTAGACTAAGCTCAAATTACCTTGATACAATACTTGATAGTGTTAAAACATGTAATAACCAAAATGGTCTAGGTATTCAGGAACATATTGCATCAACTAGCGAAGTCAAGGAAACACAATTTGTGAAATCAACTGAAAAAGCAGCTACTGATGTGCCGGATCTGACGGATCCTTTGAAAAGGGATCTGGCTAGTGCAAATGAAGGGATCCGGGCATCTGCAGGAGCAAAGGCTAAAAATTAACACAGCCATCTCTTCTAGAACCAAATTTTTTGTTGTTAATAAAAAGAAACACCTGGTGCTACTGTTAGGAATATTAAACAACCACCCTCTTTAAAACAAGATCTAGGTTTATTGAAAAACAAACCCCCGTTGTTTACCAAACCAAAAAAGTCGATAAAAAGGTCAAATAATATTTTTCCTAAAAGTAACCATATGGGATGGAATCACAACTCACAAAATGGTTTTCCATTCCAAAACTACATACCTTGGAATGCTTTTACGCCATTTTCATATATGCATCATATAAATGAATTGTATAACATCAATGGACCCATTAAAAATGAGGACCAAACTTTTAAGTTTTTTTTTTTTGTCTTAGATGTGCCTAAAAGTAGACTTGAATCCGGGCGCATGGATCAAGGATAGCGGGCGCACAAGGCATATGACTGGTAATAAAGCGTTGTTCTCCACATACGAATCCTTTAACGGAGGAAATGTGGTGTTCGGCAATAGTAAAAGCAAAATAATCGGAAAAGGTACAATCTCTCATAATTCCCCAACCATTAATGGCGTATGTCACGTAGAAAATATAAACTTTAATCTACTAAGTATAGGTCAAATATGTGATAAAAAGTGCAACGTTCTCTTTAGCGAAACCGGTAGTAAAATCTTGAAAAATGGTATTACTATAGGAAGAGGTATTAGAAAACATGGCGTCTACGTTATTAAAATCGGAAACGAACCAAAAGATAAACTTTGTCTCACCTCTATGGATGATACTTTGACCTTATGGCATCGAAGATTAGGTCACGCCAATACGAACATAATTGTAAGAAACCTACCTAAACTAAAATACGAACATCATTTTTGTGATGCTTGTAATGTCGGAAAACAAGTCCATGCTAGTCATAAGCTAAAAATATGGTTTCTACATCAAAATGTCTAGACCTGTTACATATGGATTTATTTGGTCCGTCGGCTATCCAAAGTTATGGAGGAAACTTCTATACCTTGGTTATAGTAGACGATTACTCTAGGTATACATGGACTATATTTTTGAAAAATAAAACTGAGACTTTTGATCACTTCGAAATCTTAAGTAGAAAAATTTAAAGACAACTAGGAAGTCCTATTGTGTCAATCCAAACGGACCATGGTCAAGAATTTGATAATGAAATACAATTCGGAGCTTTTTGTGATGCTAATGGTATTACTCACAATTTCTCGGCTCCTCGTACTCCACAATCAAATGGGCTAGTTGAACGAAAAAATCGAACCTTACAATAAATGAGTCGCACCATGATTAATGAGCAATCTATTCCTCAAAACTTTTGGTGCAATGCCGTCGACACATCCACCTATATTCTAAATCGAGTCTTAATTAGACCTTTCTTAGGAAAAACTCCATACTAGTTGTTACGAGGCAAAAATCCTTCGTTAGAATACTTTCGAGTTTTGGTAGTAAATGTTTTATACTGAACACAAAAGACTACCTACCAAATTTGACCCAAAATTAACTGAAGGTATTTTCTTGGGATATTCTCCTAATAGTAAAGCATACGTGATACTAAATAAAGAAACCATGAAAGTTGAAGAGTCTTTAAATGTCAAATTTGACGAGATTCCACCTAAAACTTCTTTACCTCTTATCGACGACGAGTTAATCGAAAGTGATGTCTTAGAAATAAAAGAAAAAGAAAACATAAGCAAGGAAGATGGACTATTAAACAACGAAATTATCAATGTTAAAGAGTCTAAAGATCATCCTGTAAAAAAGGTCATAGGAAAACTAAATGAAAGAACTCTAAGGTCTCAAGTTTAAAACCATAGTAGTCTCTTTTGTTTCGTGTCAACTATAGAACCTAAAAACACTCAAGAAGCTATAAAAGACAAACCAAGGGAATCTTCAAGTGCTTTGCCAATTTCTTGAAGAAAAAGAGGTAGAAATGGTATGATAAAGAGTGGAGGACGGGTGAAGACGGGATGGGGAGGAGAAGAGAGGTAAGGTCATAGGACCCAAATTTGTGATGAACAATTTCAAACAATGGTTTGTAACACTTTAAACTATGCTCGTAGTATGTAGGTATCGCCATATCTTGGCACTAAACAGTTCTAATTAGGAATTTGAAGAATGAGATTTTACGACCCCTTGAGTGGTCGTCGTCACTCATTCTAGGAATTTTAGCTCTTCCTACTTTGCTATACATTATATTTGTTGTGTTATTGCATTTAGTCCCCATAGAAACAACTAGGAGAAGCATTTACTTAAAAGTGCAAAGTTGCACATTTCTTCGAAAGCCTTCTCGATCTGCAGATGGCGGATCCTAGCATTGAACTAGCGGATCCCTCCCGGAGGGAACCGCGGGATCCGTAACCTCGATAAGCAATACATATTTGCTTACATCAAAATAGCCTACTAGATCACCTCACACTAGTCAAACATAAGATACTAGAGCCAACTAAGTCTTCCTCAAATAGTTGAAAGCCTCACTCTCATCCATGGCTTACCTAGGATATATTTCAATATGCTTTTGATTTATCAACTCGTCAAAACTCACCATAATTCCGCTCCAACACTCACACATTATCTATCACGTCTGATAGCACTTAGTTTGGTCAGCAAATTGATTTTAATCATCTTTTGACTCAAAATTAGGCTCAAAACTAGTTTTTTGTTATTTTTTTCTTTATTTTTAAAGATTTTAGTAAATTCTTCTTAGGTCATCATCTGACTTCTAGGACTTATAACCACCATTTCTCCATATCAAATTAAATGGTATCCTTGCCAAACACATAGTTAGACTACCCAAAGTCAATTTTCTTACCCAAAACCATCATTAAGCACCATCACTCATTATGGCTGAGGATTTGAGATATCCAACAGCTAAAGACTTCAAAATTAAGTCAAAACCTCGAAATCCATTGATAACAAACCTTACAAAAGCATAATCATTTCACCTAGAACGCCTCGACAGTAGGATCCACAGTCTTTAACTAGACGGATCCTGTTGAGAGGGATCCGCGGGATCCAGTATGCAGTAAAGCCCAAATCGCTTCCATATTCAATTTTAAGTCACCTTTGGTTATCCAACCACTTTTAGCATTCATTTATTATCCTCCTAGAGTGATCAAAATCCTAAGTGCATGCTTAATCCTCTAAGTGGCCAAGAATTTAATTTCCTAAATTCAAATTATCCTTTATAAACCAAACAACCTTAGGATTAAGGCACCATTCTCACTTACCTTTCAAAAATCAGCAACTAGAAGGTTATATTAGCATCATCATCACTATGACTAAGTGTCACACCCCAAAATACTGCTTTGGCAATGAATGGAATTCGGGATTGATCATCATAGCATCACAATCACAATTATATTGAACGACCTAAAGTGTCGTTTGGAAAATACATCGCTTGATTTAATAAAATAATCGAGTTTACAAAGTAGGTCCCAAATGAAAATCAATTTGTGCGGAAATAAGTTTGTTACAATTCAAACGATGTTTTAAAGCACGTAAAACCCAAGTGAGACGTCGTCATCGCGACTCCATGATGTGTCCAAATGCATGCCATGAAGTGAATACCTTAGATACGAGATAAAACATGCTAAAAGTGTCAACACAAAGGTTGAGTGAGTTCATAGAGTTTGTTTTGAAATGTAAAGCCTTTAGAAATCGTTTATGCAAACAAAGGCATTGTGAATCCACCGGGCCCAAGTTCGCCCATACAAAACTTGCAACTCGTGTGTTCACAACCCATCGCCAAAATATGTATATTCAAACATATGATGTCAAATGAATTCACAATAGTACCTAACTCGACGTAGAACAATAGCACATAATCAATAGCACTAGACTCAATGTATCGAGTCAACCGACATAGTACTTTATCGACGTAGAACCATAGCACATAATCAATAGCACCTAACTCAATGTATCGAGAGTCAAGCGACATAGTACTTTATACTGACGATGTATCGAGTCAACCGACATAGAACTTTATACTGACGTAGAACTATACCAAACAAACAAGAACAATTAATATAGTACAACATTCAGTTTTGAAACAATGGTGATCATGATAGAAGTTATCCTTAAAAGATAAAGTACTTGTGAAAAATAGTTAAGCATGTATCTCCCAAAATAGTTCAAAACATATAAAAGTAGGGCTACTGAAACTCACATGGACAATAATGCGATGGCAAAAGTGGATACACCGAGGTATAGCGTGAATCTAAAATGACAAATGAATATGATGAGGTGCAAGTAATAAGGTAAATCCTAAACACTCTTGGTTTTTATTTCAAAACCTTATAAAGAGTGATAACTAGGTTGTTATAAACACTTGATCTAGAGAAAATTTTGATCCCTTGGAACCTTGATGTAGAACCGGTTATGATGAAGGAGAAACAAGAGAAAGAAAGTGATTTTGCTACTATGTGAATTATTGGAAGTGAAAGAAGTGAATACTTGAATGAAATCTTTGAATATATAACCATACAATCCAAATTTTCTACCAATCATAAATGCCAACCCATAGAGGCGGATTTTGGGGCTTTTGTCTCCAAAATATCTTTTTTTTTTTTTTTTTCAATTATAATGTATAAGTATTTATTTGTTTGCAATATTTGTAAGAAAGTGCAAGTAATTGTGTAGAAATGTACAAGTAAAGGTAAATGGAAATTTTTGGTACAAGTAAGTTTTTAATAGGTCAAAATAGAATGTAATGAGATAATAACAATTGTAAAAATACATTCCTTGTGAAATTTGAGTGATAAAATAATTATCGTATAATTTTTAAGAAAACGTCGTAATAATTAAACTTTAACGATTAATATACCAAATAAATTTGAAACACTAGGAAAACTAAAAATATAGTTTTTTTTATAAACTAAATGTAAGTAATAAAATATATCGGGATCATTTTTGAAAGTAACGGGTTAAATGTTAAAATAATAACTCACGCGATAACGATTATTAAATATAAAAATTTCGCGTTGAATGTGAAATGAAATGTCATGAATGAATTAACGTGATGCAAATGATGCAAACGAAATGTAGACTAATCTTAGTCCATATGAAATGTACGTGATGTTATGATCATGAATTCGCCGCTAAACCATAAAGGTTACGCGAATTTGGAACAAGTAAACCAAGTTTACGATAAATGTTGAAATAGTGAGGCATAAATTGTGTCGAGAAATGACCTGAAAGTACGGGTTGTCACATTCGCCCATCAAAAAGGAATTGGTCCCGAATTCGGTTCGTGTTGGTCTCGGGTTTAGGGTTTGATGAGGCAAGCCTTCATTCTCGAGCAAAACCCTCAAAAGACTTTTGGTAACCGATTTTTACTTAATCCCACAACTCATCAAACAAGAACTGTCATACGATTAGGCTAAATCGGTTTAGGTAACAACTTGTTTCTAGCTTGATCTTTGCAACTCATCAAACAAGAAGCTGTCACGCGGATCAAACCGGAAACAAGTGGTTTGAAGAAAATCTTTGAAAATTTGGCTCGTTTCTGAATTGCTTACTCATATGAGACTACTACTCCTTCATTGCATGATTCTTCCCGAATTAGACATAGGTGATCGGGCTATGTATAATTTAGGAGTAACTATGCAATGCTTGGACTAATCGACTCATATGATGTTTGGTGTTGAGTCAATGATGTAAAAATTATGATAGGGAATGACAAGGAATTCTCCACATTAGAGTATGAAGAAAGAATAATGGAATGGGCATTTAAGGGCATCCATGTGACGATCGATATGAAATGAAAGTAAATAACTCAAAATGTACGATAAACCGCATGTAAAGTGAACATGCACTTATGATGAAATGATGAGATGCTATGATGATGTAGTTATAGTCTAGGTCAATGATGCAACCTAGTTCTCTATAATCAAGCTCGATGCCAACTGTCACACCCCAAAATACTGCTTTTGCAATGAATGGAATTCGGGATTGATCGTCATAGCATCACAATCACAGTTATATTGAACGACCTAAAGTGTCGTTTGGAAAATACATCGTTTGATTTAATAAAATAATCAGAGTTTACAAAGTAGGTCCCAAATGAAAATCAATTTGTGCGGAAATAAGTTTGTTACAATTCAAACGATGTTTTAAAGTACGTAAAACCCAAGTGAGACGCGTCGTCATCGCGACTCCATGATGTGTCCAAATGCATGCCATGAAGTGAATACCTTAGATACCTGAGATAAAACATGCTAAAAAGTGTCAACACAAAGGTTGAGTGAGTTCATAGAGTTTGTTTTGAAATGTAAAGCCTTTAGAAATCGTTTATGCAGCAAAGGCATTGTGAATCCACTCAGTTCCAAGTTCCGCCCATACAAAACTTGCAACCTGTGTGTTCACAACCCACTGCCAAAATATGTATATTCAAACATATGATGTCAAATGAATTCACAATAGTACCTAACTCGACGTAGAACAATAGCACATAATCAATAGCACTAGACTCAATGTATCAGTAGTCAACTGACATAGTACTTTATACGACGTAGAACCATAGCACATAATCAATAGCACCTAACTCAATGTATCAGTAGTCAACTGACATAGTACTTTATACGACGATGTATCAGTAGTCAACTGACATAGAACTTTATACGACGTAGAACTATACCAAACAAACAAGAACAATTAATATAGTACAACATTCAGTTTTGAAACAATGGTGATCATGATAGAAGTTATCCTTAAAAAGATAAAGTACTTGTGAAAAATAGTTAAGCATGTATCTCCCCCAAAATAGTTCAAAACATATAAAAGTAGGGGCTACGAAACTCACATGGACAATAATGCGATGGCAAAAGTGGATACACTGAGGTATAGCGTGAATCTCGAAAATGACAAATGAATATGATGAGGTGCAAGTAATAAGGTAAATCCTAAACACTCTTGGTTTTTATTTCAAAACCTTATAAAGAGTGATAACTAGGTTGTTATAAACACTTGATCTAGAGAAAATTTTTGATCCCTTGGAACCTTGATGTAGAACCGGTTATGATGAAGGAGAAACAAGAGAAAGAAAGTGATTTTGCTACTATGTGAATTATTGGAAGTGAAAGAAGTGAATACTTGAATGAAATCTTTGAATATATAACCATACAATCCAAATTTTCTACCAATCATAAATGCCAACCCATAGAGGCCGGATTTTTGGGGGCTTTTGTCTCCAAAATATCTTTTTTTTTTTTTCAATTATAATGTATAAGTATTTATTTGTTTGCAATATTTGTAAGAAAGTGCAAGTAATTGTGTAGAAATGTACAAGTAAAGGTAAATGGAAATTTTGGTACAAGTAAGTTTTAATAGGTCAAAATAGAATGTAATGAGATAATAACAATTGTAAAAATACATTCCTTGTGAAATTTGAGTGATAAAATAATTATCGATAATTTTTAAGAAAACGTCGTAATAATTAAACTTTAACGATTAATATACCAAATAAATTTGAAACACTAGGAAAACTAAAATATAGTTTTTTATAAACTAAATGTAAGTAATAAAATATATCGGGATCATTTTTGAAAGTAACGGGTTAAATGTTAAAATAATAACTCACGCGATAACGATTATTAAATATAAAATTTCGCGTTGAATGTGAAATGAAATGTCATGAATGAATTAACGTGATGCAAATGATGCAAACGAAATGTAGACTAATCTTAGTCCATATGAAATGTACGTGATGTTATGATCATGAATTCGCCGCTAAACCATAAAGGTTACGCGAATTTGGAACAAGTAAACCAAGTTTACGATAAATGTTGAAATAGTGAGGCATAAATTGTGTCGAGAAATGACCTGAAAGTACGGGTTGTCACACTAAGGCTCTTAGCAATAACTCTTCAACCATAGGATCATCCAAAAGAAAGGGTCAAATGATCCATGAAATCTCATCCACCGAAACATCTCCCATTAGAGATAATAATACTAGAATCCCACCTCATCAAACTCATCCAACAAGTGTTAAGAGAACCGCAAGGATTAGCATCAAACCTTTCGAACTAGAAAAAGGATCCTCTAGTTCAAAACCAAACATGGCTAGCTCTAGTAAGCCGTCAAAACCCTCATTCCTTGAACATGGACTACACTCCTTGAATGAGCCTCTCCCTCACCCAAACATCTACTCATTGGAACATTCACCACCAAGAACCTCTCATTCACCAACCTTTTCATTGAATAGGGAACCACCAACAACACCAACTAGTCCATCATGGGAGACAAGGAACAACCTTGATCATATGGAAGAATTTCCATTACCACCCTCATTTTTAGAACCACATCCCACTTCTCAAAATGAAGATCCACAATCACACATGGAGCCTCCTCAAAATATCCATTTCCCTCCGGTTCCAAACCAAGATAATGATTGTCCAAATTGTCTAATCACTCAAGGACTTGTTCAAGAAGCACGAAATGAGATACATTTCATGTTTAATCATCTTCTTGCAAAGTTGGATCAAATCAACAAGTCCACTCATCCCTAGACTCAAGCACATTGTCGCGTTCTAAGTCTAGTAACTAGTTAGTCTTAAGTAGTATTTGTATGGTCTAGTTCATTCTCTTAGTTTTAGAGATTTGTTTGATTATCTCTTGTTTTATTGAATGAATATTTATATGCCATGATTATTTTGTGTTATGTGCTTATTACATTGTACACATATCTCATCTCCTCATTAGCATTGATTGGCACATTCTCATTGTTGAAGAAACTGCCAACAGACAGCCGGATCCCTCCAAAATGCCTAGACGGATCCCTCCAATAAGGGAACCGTGGGATCCGTGTTACAGAAGCACAAATTACTACTAACTTGAGTTTTATTTGCAGGAAGTTTTGCACTATACTCTTTTCTTCTAACCTTTACTTTGTAGATTTTCAAAATACACATGAAGATTTTGACACCATAAAGCTAGGGGAGCTTTGTGTCAAACGATATTGCAAAATCATTTGCAACTTAATCCGTCTTTAGATTATACTTCATGACATCCCATTGCAACTTTGCAATCTTCAAGGGGGGGCACGTTTTCGTCACTTAGACGAACCAATTGCAAACATAATTGCAACACATTAGCCCACTTAATTTTATGTACTTGACGTTCTCACAAAGGGATGGACTCGTCAAGGGGGAGTTAAGACGAGGACCATTCCCGTCACTTGCTCTCTTTACATTTTCTTTTACATATTAAAAAAAAACAAAAATTGTGTTAGTTTCTTTTAACACTTTTTGTTTCGACAAAAGGGGGGAGAAGAAAGTAAAAACTACTAATTCAAATTTTCTACAAATTTTAGTTTTTCCTTAAAATAATTTTATGTTTTGTCATCAACAAAAAGGGGGAGATTGTTAATACAAATAAGCCGTAAAAACGTTTATTTATATTTTACGATCTTCTAATGTTTTGTCGATAACAAACGTAAAATCATTTTAACGGAACAAATAAAATACGTAAATAGTTTGATTCAATAGTTTTCTAACATACTAACGTTTTCACATAAAACACTGAAACAAGTATAAGTGATTTTATGATTTAGATACATATGTATAACAACTAGTGTTTACATATTGGGCTAACATATACTTAACTAAGTATATACTAAAATGGGTAAAACAAGTTTATACTAAAATGGGTAAAACAAGTATATACTAAATGGGTAAAACTAGCAAATGGTATTGACCCATAACCCATGGTTTTATACAAACCATTTAACCAAGTTCAATGTATTCTAGAGATACATTGTATCTAGAAAAAACCCATGGATCAACCCATGACCCATGACCCATAACCAAAAATACCCATGGATAAGAGGAGCGTCCCACGGATCCCTAGCTTTGTGCTAGACGGATCCCTTGTGGGAGGATCCGGGATCCGGAACGATGAAAATTTCCTCTATAAATAGAGAGCCATTTCTTCTTTCAACTCACCACTTCACACATACTTTCTCCAAGTATTATATCTCTCTAACCTCATATCCAAGAGATCTATGTAGTTTGTCTTTTGTTTTTGTGTGATTCTCTAGGTTCCTCTTAAAGGCGAGATCACCACTTCTTGAAGTCGAGCAAGCTCAAGTCCATGAGTTGTCATGCTTCATCATCATCAAGACAACTGAGGTTCTCTTGTTGATAGTTCTTTCTTCCTCCATAGATGTTGTGTTGAAGGCATTAGTGAAGGATGCCGAAAGTGTCAAGACGAAAGCATTAGTGAAAAGTGTTTATCGTCCGTGTCAAAAGCATTAGTGAATAATGCTAAAGATGTCAAGACGAAGGCATTAGTGAAGGGTGCCAAGCGTTGTGTCAAAGGCATTAGTGAAGGATGCCTAAGAATCAAATCAAGTGGCATTTGGGAAGAATGCCTAGGTCGTATAATCGATGAGGTGCATCGTTATACATATAAGTATTTGTTTATTTCCAAGGATGGTGATATCCTTGATGGTGTTGTAACAAGGAGTGGATCTCCTTGAGATTAGGCGTTGTGTTGTGATAGGTAGTAGTTCCTCCATAATAATGGAACTAGGTGCTTAGCCTAGTACCTAATAAAGGGTAGGCAACGTTGTGATAGGATTAGTTCTCCTTGGTGTGAAAGAACTCGGTGGTTAGCCTAGCACAGTATAAAGGGTTAGGTGTGGCGACTTGGTATTTAGCTTTGTTAGGTGTGTGGTTCTCGAGTAGGTGACTCGGGAGTGGAGTAGGGCAAGGAAGGTGTCCTTGTGTGAAAGAACTTGGTATTTAGCTTTGTAAACAACCAAATAGATTGACATAAGTCGATCTAAATACTTAAAAGGAAGTTTTAAATTGGTAAAACTATTCAACCCTCCCTCTAGTTTTCCACCAACTTATATTTTAACAAATGAAAAGGTGTAAGATATAACGTATCTTTTTTCACATACACATCAAACCATAACACAAAGTAGCATATAGATGGAATTCTAGTGAGAGTAAAAGTTAGAGGTTTAGGGAACTTAGTGTAATCTCATGAGAAAGTGAAAGATATTATTATGACCATAACACAAAACATATAGATGGAATTCTACCTTGGAAGGTAGAAAGAGTATTTATAGTCTTACATAACTCGCCACACTTTGGGTGTGGATCGTGCATCTGATGGGTAAAGACCCGTCCGTCCTCCACGGTGTTACTTAACTAAATTACTACTTAACATAAAAGAACTACGACTACGAGCTTTTAACGATTACATATACTTGAGGTGACCGACTCTTTAATACCGGAATTTCTAATTCCTAACAATCTCCCTAAGGAGGTCACCTCAATCATGTACCAAAATTACATTGAATACAAATAGATATTACATTAACCATTGATCTTGCATTCTTGATGTAGTCCATTGCTCATAAGCTCGTAGTCATTGATTCTTCACATTGCATGTTTGGTTACTCCAAGTGGAGGTCTTTCTCGATCCACGTGATAATAATTTTGAGCCACCTTTGAGATCATCACTATCAACAATCTCTAAGACATCCTTTGTGTGAGTTGTGACTTTAGGACCGACATGCTCACATTCGGATCATGATATCTTCTCATCGAGTAGCGGAAGCTTTAGTTGATTCATGATATTGGCGACAACGTAGCGAAGCATGGAGTGAAAATATCGAGTCATTGATGCACTAATCATGATTTCTTTTGAGATGAATGTGTTAAGTGAGCATGCGGCTATGGATTGACCGCCCATTCGATCACCGCAAACGTCGGGCTTACACGCATACCTGTGATTAGCAATAAAGCGCACGAAAGTGTCTTTGATCACTTCGTTGAATTGAGGTACACGCCCACGGTTCCCCGCTGATCATTACAAGCATCGCCTGTGATCGGTAGGATTCCTAAGAATCTCCTTGATGTGGTTTCGCAATGTTCTAGTGTTCTCAAACCGGAACATCTCAAAGAAGACAACACGGAGTGAGTGAACCAATAATTTTAAGTCCACCGATTGATGAAAGAGATTTGAAAAACAATCGTGTATTGCTCAATAGAAATTGTTTTTGCAATACAACGAAGGTTTTATTGAAAATCAATTATCAATCATAAAACACCTTTTGGTTTGAAAAATTAGTACACGGTCGATGTGCTAAAGAAAAGAGTTTTAAGCACAAAGACCGGTTTTTCAAAGGTATCCGTCAATCCATAACTGAACTGTGATTGATTCAAGAGATTGAATCGCCCCATTGTTTCGTTCGGTTGTCACATGGTTAATCTATAAAATAGATCTCACATGCCACCTACCAGAGCTTGTTTGATGTTGGCTCGAAGGCTTTCCATCTTCATTGTGAATATGTAAACACATCACTCGGATGTTACGCAATACCACAAGGATAATGCGAGGACTCAAGATATAATCTCTCTTTCCACATTGTGTGAAACGAGAGCCTTCATTGAAAGTGTCCTAATGAGATTTATTGATGATCTCGTGGCTCTAGACTCAATATGTGCATATTTGGATCCCGTGCGGAGACTAGGTAGAGGGTCTCCTTCTTCAATATCAACAATCTCTAAGAGAAAGTCGATAGATAATGTCGGTTCCCGTGAGAATGAAACAAGTCCTTTTAAGAGGAACTTGAGTGGTTTGGAAAGTTGAAGTGCGGTGCGTCCACCGGGTCCATGACGTCTTGTCTTCAATACCGATGTTACCATCAAGAGCATATGAATTGAACCCGGTTTACGCCCTAAGGTTGAATAAATGGAGGGCTATTTGTTTTCACCCTTTCTCATTCAATTCTTTTAATTCTTCAACCCCTTCAGTGCTTACCGAGACTTCATAGCTAGAACTTTGTTGGGTTTATTCCAAGACTAGCTCGTCTTAGTCCGCACTCTTCCCATATCTCATTTTTCTCCTTTTATCATCATACCTAAGGACTTCTACACTAACTAGTGGATTATCCTCGGTAGATCCCTCCGGTTTCGGCGGATCATGGGAACACATACCTAACCTTATCATCCTTATATCACCGTACATAAAGTAGAGTTGGTCGGTCTATTTGGTATTGTTCATCCGCCATTGGAACCAATTGAAAACCATTTGAAAATCAATTCGATACTTGTGATATATTATCAAAGCATTTTGTACCGAATTGTTTTTGATATTTTAGAACGAGAACTCCCCTCAACATGTGCATCCAAGTATTTGAAAATGTTTTGCACACGGAGGCAAGAGAAAGAATTAACTTCTTTGATTACCATTTTCTAAAGATATCAACATCACTTCCCACATCAAATCAAGTAGATATAGCATTTCCGGAAGGATGAGGTTTCCATAAATTTGCTCCCCTCAATATGTGCCTCGAGGTTTGAAAAGAGTTTTGCACATACTAGAGGGAACTTGCACATTGAGATAAGTTGATCACATTTCAAATCATAGGTTTAAGATAGATGCTCCCCTCAACATGTGCATGGAAAATTTGAAATCGTTTGTCACATGTGGGCGGGGATAGCATGTACATCCTTATAAAACCATTTACCTAATTATCAGTTTAAATCCAATTTAAATCACACATTCTCCCCCGATCACAATTATCAAATCATTTGAGATTTGTGATCTCGTATAGATTTAAATTGATTTTGAAAGCTTTTAAGGAGAATTGTGACTTGATTGTGAAAGTGTTTGAACTGATAAGGATCGGATTTTAAGACTTTAAACTCCATTGATAAAACATGCATGTACATCTTTTGAAAACAATTTAATACCAAATAACTTTTTAATTTAATTGAAATCATTCTCCCCCTCAATCAATGACATAGGTTGTTGATTGAGAGATAGAGATTTTGACATATAAGTCCTGATGATTATCGAAAATAGAGATCGAGTTATTTTTCAAGGCATTTGGTTTTCAGCAGATAAGAGTTTTATAGAATCAGAGCATAGAATTTGAAAACATGGTAAAACATGGCTCTGTTCTTTCTTTAAAACCGGGTTATTGCCTGAAAATGACAATAAACCATCTTCTCTTTCTCCCAAATTTATTTATTTATTTATTTTTTATTTTTTTTTAATAAAATTCGAGCAACATCTAAAGTCCCGTGTCATTCTTTGAATGACAACATTAAGACCGTAGATATTATCGAATCGAGAGAAACATGACAAAATGACAATATTTTGAAGATTTTTTTTTTTTGAAGATTTTTCAAGTTTTCAATTTTTTATGGATTTTGAAAGTTTTATAATTTTGTATTTTGTTTTCAAATAACTATTTACAAGAGATAAATTAGTTTAAGAGAATGATGAAATGAGTACCGAGATAAAGATATCGTTCAAGACGTTGTAGAAGAAAGGAATCAACATCTCTTAAACTTTCGCCACCAAAGCATCCGAGGCTTCTAAGAAAATCGTCTCGAACATGAGCCTTCTCAAGTTGAATCTTTGGTAGCTTCCCCAAACCGACAAACATCGAATAAAGACCATTTCCTAAGAAGTAGAGTTGAATACAAAGCGGTCTCATTGATTGAAGCTCAAAGACCACAAGAATACGAGAACACAAGTAACAAGTTGAAACATTGATCGTCTCGGTGGTTATCAAACCGGATTAACCGACACGACCGATCACATGAACTGTTGTGCATCCCCGATGTACACCTTACTCTTCGATATTGACCAATTGTCTAGTTAGGGAACAATATATCAACATCTTCATTTTACCAAGTGCATTCCGGTTATATAACATATAACCAATCGGCACATAATGTACACATGTACCCAACAAGAGTAGAGACGATGACATCTACGTAACATGTTGAGTCACTAATCATCTCTGTGGATGTCAACTCGAAATAATCGAATTAGCTCGATCAAGTGAACATGTTGTGCATATAACCGGAAGCACTTTATCATAAACCGTATATAAGATGTCGATAGGCGTGATCATCTCACGTTCCAAATATTCTTCTCACATTTCTTCCAATCGAACATCGAAGTAACAAAAACCAAAGGTCTCCGAGACCACTTCCCCAAATAGTTGGAATAATATATCCTTCCCCAAATAGTTTTGATACCTCGTAATCAAGAAACATAATATATCCATAAACTTGAAATCTTGTGAGAAGAACTCAAATAGCCCAAGTGAATCTGTGAGAATCAAGCGCTACATAAACTCTCTCGACTATCTTTATCAACCCATATGTAGACAATTTGAAGTGACCATCGTTGAAGAAAACCCGATATACCAAACTTGAAATCAAGTCGAATTCCCGCATTTGTGTCTTAAGCTTGCACTTAAAGATGGAAGAACGTGTCGAGAATCTATGCTTCAAGCAAATCTCTAAGTACTCACTACTCAAACAAAGTATGAGACATTAACACCTCTTGCGATTATCCACACCGTCATATCGTGTGACATCGAGTAAAACAAAGTAACTCCTAATAGTGATAGTTAACCGTGTCTTCAATCATCCACCTCATTGCCGGTAACTAGATAACCCAAGTCTTCAACTCAAATACTTAAGCCCGAGCAAGTTATCAAATAAGAACACGCCTTTGTGAACGTCAACTTCAACCTCAAATAAGTTATAAATGTGTAACTTCAAAGTAATCAACTTGTGTCAAATGTCCAACACGTGAATAAACATACAATCGGATGTACATTGACCCACCGGTGAACCGAGCAAATGATTCCTCAACATCAATGCATTCTTCCTTACGGTATACATGTAGAAACCGATCGGAAGATTTACCAATAATGTTTTTAAGCGGATGAGGAAGTCATTTTCCTTAATGTTCATGTGGTTGATTTACTGAGTGCACATTTGGAGAAGAAAATGAAACAATGATCCGTGAAGATTTGGCAAAGGAGTACCAAAGAGCGGATCACTATTCATGAGTGCAACCGCAATGATAGTCATTAACAACGCCTTGTGAAGTAACCGGAGATAAGGTTTCTTGAGAATTTCAAGAAGTACTTAGATGGTGAACCAGTTGAGTCAATAGAAACCGAGCATGAGCTTGAGTCGGATGATCAACATTCGTTAGAGGTTAGAAGTACTCATCAAACATATCTTTGAAAACAATGAATCCCAAACAATGAATCCCAATTATCCTTAGTAATTGAAGCATTAGGCGTTGGAGGAGTGTCATCAAAAATCAAGCAATGAATCATTGCTAAAGAATCGAGCAAGTCTAATTGGGGATAAAATTTTGGCTTTTCAATCTCCCCAATTAGTGCTCTCCCAAACCGACGAAGATTTTCAAGTGTTCTTCTCACCGGATTTAAGAAGAAGTCTTTAGATCATCAAATGCAATTCATCTTTAGTCTTCTAATCATGTAGCTTTCAAATGTAGATTAGGCGTAGACTCGACCTTCTTCAAGATTATCCGAATGGGAAATAGACAGTTAACATCTTCTTCACACCAAAGGCATTCCGTTAACTTGTAAATAGCAAATCCCTTAATTAAAATCCTCCCAATCAAACAAGAACGAAAGATGTTCATCAAAGAAATCACCAAAGAACTAGAAGCACTTTGTCATTTAATCATATCACCGTGTGAAGATGTCAACCAACGGCTTTTAGAAGAAACTCCATGTGAAGATGATCCGATAAGAAGAATCTCGGTTCTTACATGGGTTAGGAGCCGTATGACCATATATTCTCAAATATCAATCAACCATGCAAAAATTCACACTTCTTCTCCCCTCAAGAATTGCATACGGAGATGCCATTCTTGATTAACCAAGTGATTATCATCCAAATGTATTATATTCACACTTCTCCCCCAAAATTAGCATATGATGTCGCCATCTTCATTATATTGAGTAAGAGGAATAAGAGTAATTATCGTGAGTCCGGTTCACTTGATGACCAAGCGCATGGAAAAAGCATGAAGCATGTTGATGAAGAATGTCGATGAGAATGGTCATAAACATGAAGATTTCTCTTCTTAAGAAGATAAAGCGCCTTGAAGCGTACACCTTTCTTTTCTTTGAGGAACGGGCATGAAGTGTTATCTGCATACTTCATAATGATGAAGTACGAGGCTGAATCGATGCGAACAGACGTCATTGTTAAGAGCCCGGTCATATGTTTAGAGTCACCGAATCCGGATACCAAGGGACGATTTGTACAACCTGCTTTGGACAATGACGAAGACAGAGAATTGAAACATTGGATTCCCACGTCTTGATGGGTTCCTTTTGGTTAGCACAAACAGTCTTTGAATCAACAGAAACCCTAGATGCAATGGCATTATCCCTAGGAGTCGAACTAGTAGAGGCATCGACTTAGTCAAATGACATTTTGTGCTTAATGGGATTATTCTACCGTTGGCTTCCAAACCTTAACAGCACTATTCTTGGCATAGTGGATCTAGTTAAAGAGCAAGGTTTGCCATTCGTGAACATTCGACTGTTGGCTTCCACCGAAATCCTACATTGGTAAAACCTTCCCGTAGGTTTCGTGATTGCTTAACTGCTTTGCTTTCCAAACTTTCTTAAGCGGGTATGATTCTTAGATCTCGTAAATAACACATCACATTTATCATGATTACCGGAAGATAAACATTTTTACATGTTTTGCAGACAAGATAAGGCCTCGAATTAATTTCGAAGCTTAGAGCTAATACTAGAACTAACACGATTCTTTTGTTCAAATCAATCTTCTTGTCCCTATGGTGTTCTTTTACTTCCTTATCATGATCACTTTTAGTTTGCGTAATCCTATCCTTCTTTGCATTGCTTCTAGGTTTTGATCCGCTAACTTTAGTGTCAATCTTAACATCCGTAGAAGTAACGATGGGAACATTACATGGCTTCACTACTTTACGCATTCCTGGTCTAGAAGTTGGGATCCGAAATTCTAGGAGGCACATCAAAGGTTGCTTGCTTGAATTTAGACATGGAACAAGGCATATCAAGGGTCACATGCTTGGCTTTAGGCATAGAACAAGGCACAACTATTCTATCTCGCCTATTGTTAGATTTCGGACTTGTGACAATTACATACTCTAATAGTTCCACGAGATCGTTTGGCATCCATGCATGCATAGACTATAGTACTATCAAAGGTTTTTCTAATCTTTCATCTTCAACAATCTCACGGAGACCCTTCAAACTTTCCTTAAGGTATGAGAGGTATGCTTTATGTGCAAGTTCATTATTCCTAATGGGCGGAGGAATATATAACATATCGATAGCATATTTATCACAATCGAAACCTTAGGAGCAGTATTTGCAATTGGGGATTGGCAACTTTCCTTTCACCTCACGCCTGATTCTCAATATCGTTAAGTAAAGAAGTTATCTTTTCAATTTGTTTATCATGATTAACTTTAAATGAATCACATAACTCTTTGTTTTGATCATTAACCTTTGAAATTTCACTTTAAAACAATCATTTTCCTTTTGCAAGTTATCAATTATGTTTTGAAGTTGGAAATTATGAGAATCTAAAGGTGGAGGCATATGGGAACCAGTCACATCCTTCTTTTCACCTTTCGGTTGTGAAATTTGGGCTTTCAATCTTTTGATCGTGGCAATGAGCTCGAATTTGTTCATCACGCTTGCTAATTTCAAAAGCGCATCAAACTCGGGAGCATCGAGGATGTCTTGATATTTGAGGTTTTAACATTTTCTTTGAGATGTTGATGTTTTAATTGCAAAGCAAGATGGTCAACTTCTAATTTAGAATAATGTTTGACCAAGTTATCATGATCATCCTGTTCTATTTTCTCATGCAATTTTGAATTTGTTGTTTCAAGCTCAATGACACGATCATGGGAGACTTTTAGAGCAACAAATAATTCATGAAATTGAGAAGCATCAATGGAACAATTTGTAGCAAATGAAAACACATCTTGAGCAATACATTCATAAATCGATTCTCATTCGATTGTATGCAAGTTCTTCCTCTCAATCTCATTATATTTTAATTTCTCTCATAATCACTAACCTCAACAATCATTGCATCAAATTCCTTTTCCATTTCTTTAATGTCTCGAATTCATTCCTTTTTAAGACTCTCAAAATGATCTTTTAGTTTTTTAAAGAAAGGCATGACTTCGATTAAATAACATTCTTTAGTTTGCTCAAAACCCTTTCTCCTTGAAGAATACCGGTGGTGTGATCCTTTTCTTGCAAGTTTTCTCAAAATCAACAAATAGTTGAAAGATAACATATTGACTAATTAAGGTCTTGCTTTTAGTGGCAATTCTTCTAGGAACAAGATGCATTGGTGTATTAGGAGGATACACAGTTGATTTAGGCATTTTCCTAAGGGAGGGTTCGTTACAACAAGATTCTCGCTTTTGCTTATCTAAATCCTTTTCCGAACACTTGTTCGGGGGTTAATAGAGTCTGAGGCTTAAACTTGTTCAAGGAGATCCAATTTTCTTTAGTGTAATTATGGGGTTTAATCGTTATGTTATTCTTTTACACTCGGGATCTTCTAACTTCTTATTCATTTTCTCCTAGTGACTTCATCGATTTCTTATCTTCCTCGGTGCACTCAACGCAACTAGGTTTTCGCCTAGGCTTAAGGATTTCATTACCATCATAAAGCACCTTATGAGCATTTCTAGCCTTTTAATTACCTCTGGATTTGGTTCCTCAACAAGGGAATGCTATGCTTATCGCTTAAGACTCGATGCTTAGTGATCATGTGAGCGGTTTGAATGGTATTCCTTGTACGCATAACTTATTTTCAAGCTTGTTTTCAAAGTTTTTAGATTGGAAAAATCATTCAAAAGTTTTGATTCCTTAGCCTTGAATTCTTGCTTAAGCATTTTAACATTTTCTTGAAGTTCGTGTTTTGCTTAGCGCTTTGGAAAGCTTTTCTTGTAAGGAGTTTAACTCTTGTTTTAATACTTCTTCTCTAAAATTACTTTTTCTAATAATTGTACGATTTGGATATCCATCTCCGCTCACGAGTGGTAAGTTCAAACTTAGCACGTTGTTCGATATGGCAACTTGATCCTTATAGGTATTGAGTTCGATGGTCAAGGAATCATCAGCACAAATGTAGTGTACTCATGCAATTCATAATCATCATTTTGAGAAGAAGAAGCATACATAGGTACTGCGAAACATTCATGCAACTTTCCTCTGCATTAACGCGCACAGGGTTGTGGTGGTGCATCTCTATCTTGGGTACATCCGAAGCTTCCATGGAGAGTTCCTTTGCATTAGCTTGCAGGTTGTGGTGGTGCACTCTCTCTCTTGTGAACATGAGCATGAAGATTCTATTTTAGCATTGTCCGACTCATCATTATTTGTTTTCTAACATTCTCGCATTCAAGAACACCCGATTCTTCCATAGATACATTACCCAACTTATCACAACAATCTCTCAACCGCACTTGACACTCATTCACTTTTTCATCCTTTTGTGCGGTTTCCTCAATGTACTTTTTCACATTATCCATGAGTTGGATAAATGTCTCAATGAATTCTCAATTTCCATTCCAAGATGTTTTTGAAGGAAATTCGGTCAAGTGTTGATCGTGTCTATCAATATTTCCCATCGATGAATGACCGAAATTGTTTGTAGATTACTTGAAGAGCTGACTGGAACCATCTTTTGAACTTCTTCATTGGTAAGTTGCGACTTTAAATGCTCTAAGTTCAACAAAGAAGCTTCTTGTCAATGTAGGTAAGTCCTGGCGGAAAAGAGCACTACATGTTCGATCCTGACTATGGATAACAAGCGTATGAGGTGCGGATGAAGTAGTTGATAGGGCTCAATGCTGCATTCCATTTGCATGGCATTCGTGGCGGTGCAATTCATTCTCATTGTACTCGTAACATGAAGATCTCACATCCTCGTTGTTTAATTCAAACATCTTTAATCGCTCGATGTAGCATCCATTATCATTATTATCCACAAGATCATACAATTTAAGCACTTCAAATCCGGGTCAAGAGAGTAAGACATGATGTGGTAGAATGCACGGATTTTACCGTCTATGATTTAAACCGAGAAATAGAATCTTCGCGGATTTTACTAAAATCAAGACTAAACCGTTAAGCAATGACCAATGGAATGTGTTAAGACGACTAATGGATCGACACAATGATAGACAATTGTGTGTTAGGTCTTATGATTGTTTGTGGGATAAGCGAGATGTTGTTTGGTTGTGATTCGGATTGGTTTATGCCTGCTTTTCCCGAGAAATTTAGGTCTAAAACTTAAAAACCTCAATAACTTCTGTTCGAGCGGATTTAGACCTCGAAGATTGACCGAATAGTTTATTCGGCGGTCTATTCTCCTCGCTCACGGTCGCTTTGATGGGTAGAACGCTGAAAACGGAGTTACGGTTCAAAAGTTATGGCCGTTTGAAGTTTTGACGGAAAAATCAACCAAGTCGCTACTAATTCTTGAACCAAGTTGCTAACAACTAATTCGCTACACCACTAAGTCGCTAGAGTTCCAAGTCGCTAGCCGGATGTAAGTCACTAAGTAGTAACTCGCTAAGACTCAAGTCGCTAGCAAAATTTTGGCGAAGAATTGCTACTCAAGTCGCTAAAGATGCAAGTCGCTAAAGAGCAACTCGCTCTGCACCAAGTCGCTACCACTGTCGCTACCCGTAGTGGAGAGTCCACTACTTGTACTTTAAGTCGCTAGATCTAACTCGCTAGGTCTAAAAGCGTAACTCGCTACAAATTTGTAAAGCAAGTCGCTATGAAGAAAGTAGTCCGTGAGCTAAGTCGCTAGCAAGAAAAACCATATAAACATCACTTTTCAATCCAAAACAACCCAACCAAGATGATTCAAGCTACCAAATGAAAACCTAAACACTTGTGATGATTCTAAACATAAAAGTACTAACAAAATTCAAACTTTAACACAAGAAATCAACCAAATGATGCACAAACCACTAAACTTTTTCAAACTCAAAACCACCTAAAACCACTAGAAATCCAAAGATGTGCAAGATATGATCTAACCATGGCTCTTGATACCAATTGTAAGATATAACTTTTCACATACACATCAAACCATAACACAAAGTAGCATATATATGGAATTCTAGAGAGAAAGTTAGAGGTTTAGGGAACTTAGTGAGAGAAAGTGAAAGATATTATTATGAGCTCCAACTCTACCTTGGAAGGTAGAGAGTATTTATAGTCTTACATAACTCGCCACACTTTGGGCGTGGATCGTGCATACAGTGGGTAAAGACCCGTCAGTCCTCCACGGTGTTACTTAACTAAATTACTACTTAACATAAAAGAACTACGACTACGAGCTTTAACGATTACATATACTTGAGGTGACCGACTCTTTAATACCGGAATTTCTAATTCCTAACAAAAGGTGTAAGCGACGTTGTGAAGGCTTCTCCGCCATAAGGAGATTGGTGTAGTGTTTACGAACTCTCGAGTAGGTGAATCGGGAGTGGAGTAGGGCAGGAAGGTTTCCTTGTAGCCGAACCACTATAAATACTTGTGTTGTGGTGATGTGCTTTTACTCTTTATCTTTCATTACACGCTTATATATCTATCTATCAACGTCCAACATAAACAACCAAATAGATTGACATAAGTCGATCTAAATATTTAAAAGAAAGTTTTTAGTTGGCAAAACTATTCAACCCCCCCTTCTAGTTTTCCACAGAGTATGATGGGAGAATTAAGTTTCTTTCTCGGTCTACAAATAAAACAATTAGAAGATGTTATCTTCTTCAACCAATCCAAATACATTAAAGAAATGTTAAAGAAATTCGGATTAGAAGATTCAAAACCAATTAGAACACCAATGTCCTCCTATACCAAACTCACCAAAGATGAAAACGGTGAATCCGTTGACAACACCAAATATCGTGGCATGATTGGTAGTCTTCTCTACTTCACGGCTAGTCGGACGGATATCATGTTTAGCGTATGTCTTTGTGCTTAGTTCCAAGAAGACTCCAAAACTTCACACCTAGAAGCCGTGAAAAGAATATTTAGATATATTAAGGGTACAACTCAATTAGGATTATGGTATCCTAAAGGGACGGGGTAGAAACTATTGTATATGCAGATTCTGACCATGCATGTTATTACGTTGATTGTAAAAGTACAAGTGGTGTTTGCATCTTTATGAGGTGTTGCTTAACATCTTGCTTTTCAAAGAAGCAAATGACATTAGCTATCTCAACAACCGAAGCCGAATATGTCTCTGCCGGCAAAGCATGCCAACAAGCACTATGGATGAAACAAGCGTTAGTTGACTACGGCATCCATCTAAGAGACATTTCTATTCTCTGCGACAACAAGGGCGCTATAGATCTTAGCAAAAATCCGATGTTGCATTCTCGTACCAAACACATAGAGATTTGTCATCACTTCTTAAGAGATAATGTTCAAAAAGGGAACATTTCTATTGAGAAAGTGTCATTCCGACGACAACATAGCCGACATCCTCACCAAACCATTGAACCGCGAGCAATTCAACTTACTTCGTCTAGGTCTTGGTCTTATGGAATAATCGTCTTGAATCTTTTCTTTCTCTACAAGGTACGTAAACTTGTATTTTTCTTCTTTCTATGAGTGTAGGAATTCTGCTTCGAACAATTCACAAACAATATGGGGATATTTCTTATAATACTAAAAAATATTTTTCTTCAAGAAATTCATCAAAATATTTTCCTTCAAATATTTCTCCCAGTATCATTTTGTCTTAAAAGAACTCTCACGTCTAGGATAAACATTTATTTCTTTTCATCGTTAATACAAATTAAAGTTTTTTTCATTACAACTCATGTGTCTATTGTTTGCTAAAGGGAATACATAATCAATATGTATTTTCGGGTACATTCAACCGAAGCAACAATGAATTAAGGAGTCTTTGGGTTGTCTCACGTATACATATACATACGTATTTTTCACTTATATGTTTCTCTTTTCTTTTAAGAGTCGAGATAACCGCAACTCTACATGGTCTTCATGTAGGCACACACTAGGCACTATCGATTTATACACGATTTTTCTGCCTAAAAACACCAGATACCCGGATCCCTGCATTAACGCAGGACGGATCCCTTTTGGGATGGATCTGTAGGAACCGGTGAATAGAAGGTTGTTTTATAACCTCTTTTAATCTTTTTGCTTGAAATTTTCAAATTTGAACATTTTATTTTTATCACGTATTCAACTTAATGTTTGTGCTCTCATGATCACTTGCTTTAAATCCATATCTAATCATTAGATTATGGCTCATTTTGTGGTTTTAGCATTCATTGCAATGCATCCTTTCTTCTATAAATAAGGTTCCAAAATGCTTGCATCTCCATCACCCTCAACCTCACAAACACATCTCATCATGACTTCCAAAAGATCTCAAAACAATGATTCCTAGTGAAAACAACCCTCTCCAAAATATCCTCAATTTTATCCTACCACCTTCACCACCACCATCTAAAGCTAGGAAAACCGCTTGGATTAGTATCCAACCATGTTGCTTTGTGAAACCTTTGTCTAACAGCTCATCACCAACTACTCCCTCACCACCAACCGACTACAATGTAGCACCACCACCATCTCCCCAAAACTCACCACCATACTTTCCAACCGAGTATCAAATTGAGTCACAAGTAACCACTATAGCGGAACTACTTAGGACTCCAAAAACCTCTCCGCTACCTTTGTCTAGTCCACCACCCGCTCTAACTCAACCATCAAAGTGCACACAACCTCTAGTCTCAAATGTTAACCCAAAAGAGCTAATTTTCTCCACACATCCTACATCTCCAAATGCCCTCTTCAATGAACTTAAAAATCTACCACCTCAACCACCCATCACATTGCAAGAACACCTAGGTTCTCTACTACCACCAATCACCGAGATCATGGACACCATATTTACCAACATTCTCACCACCCAATCCGCAATCCAATAAACAAACTTGGCCGGATAACATCCAACCACCTCTACCTCACCATATGTTTTGTGAACATTGCCAATGTTCTCGGGATCTCGCACTAGAAATTAGGGACGAAATGCGATTTATTCTTAACCACATTCTTGACCGCATTGACATTATCGCTCACCAATACTTCCACCATTAGACCTTATGCAAGCATGGAAGGAACGATAGTAATATTTTTCTTCTATTTTATTTTTTCTCTTTGGGTCTTTATAAAGAACAAACCCTTGTTCTTATTTTTACACTTGTATGTGGCATATATACCACTACATGTTGATGTTTTTCTTACAAGGACTTGTTTACATACCTCGGTCTCCTCTCTTTTCTCTTGTCTTCTACATGGTTCTACTATGTGTTATCACTAACATTTTTTTGTAGGTATATTCTTACTTTTCACTTGACGCCCTATTCTAAGGGGAGCTACCATCAAGGGGGAGTTATTGCTTTGTGGAACATTTTTTCCACAATTTTTTCTTCTTCGACTATCTTTTTGATTCGAAAAAAAGGGGGAGAAGAGAATAAAACTTACATACATTTTTCAAAATCTACATCTAACCTTAAGTTTTACTCACTATAACTTTATGTTTTGTCATCAACAAAAAGGGGGAGATTTTAATACAAATAAACCGTAAAAGTGTTTGTTTATATTTAACGATCTCATTAAGTTTTGTTGATAACAAATATAAAGTTATCATAAGTACATATCTAAGAATACATGTTGTTTTGCAAAATATACATTTGTTCATTTACATATATGTTGTAATAAAACATGTAATAGGTTGGATAAAAACCATGACCCATACCCATGGAGCTTGATCCATAACCCATGACCCATTGCATGACATCATGCATGAAATGATGTTGGGTATTATTCATGATCCGTGACCCAAAGTCTATGACCCAAGACCCATGACTCATTGACTAGGTACAATGTATCTTGTTGGGTATTCATGATCCAAAGTCCATGACCCATGGTCCATAACCCATAACCCATAAAGCGGTTTGGTATCCAAAATCCGACTTAACTGATCCAGATGCCGGATCCCTTGGGTGAGGGATCCGCCCGAACCGGCTGACCTGTAGACAAAATGTCTATAAATAGTGAGTCATTTCTCCATTGTTTATCACCCTTCTTCTTACAACTCTCTCATACATTATCTCACTCTTCTAACCTCAGATCACTTGATCCTTCTTGTAGTTCTTCTCTCTTTTGTTGTGATTTTCTTTTAGGTTCTTCACGAAAGGCGAGATCACGATACTCATACAAGTCATCCAAGCAAAGTGTACTTGATTGATTTTTCCATTCACAAGATTTCAATAGCTTATCTTGTATTCCTTATTTCACATATTTTCTATGTAATAGTTGTGTAAAGGTTTGGTTCTACCTCGTGGAAGAACTCAGTATTTAGCTTTGTACCAGAAAAAGTGTAAGCGACGTTGTGAGGCTTCTCCGCCGATTTGAAGGAGCTTGTTGACATAGTGCTTGAACTCTCAAGTGGGGTACTCAGAGAGTGAAGTAGGGCAAGGAAGGTGTCCTTGTAGCCGAACGACTATAAATCACTTGTGTCGCTACTTTCTATCGCTTACTTTACTTGCATTCTTTATTTACTTTATTTATTGTTTGGTACTATATATTCATCCACAAGATTTCACATAAGCTTGATTCTAAACATTTGAAATCTAAATTTAAATCGGTTAAACTATTCAACCCCCCTTCTAGTTTTCCACAAGCTTCACAAAATCATCATCAAGAGTTCTACTAGAATCATATATGATTTTAGTAATAATCATATATGATTTTAGTAAGAATTATATAGGGCAAATCACCTAGAAATGTAGCTAACTTACCACTTTTTCCCATTGTATGTAGCATTCTTTTTTTTCTCATTCGTCAATAAACTTCCATCGTTAGTCCTTTGTGTACCCGTTACCAAAAACCCCGCATCGTTAGTCCTTTATGCTAACGACCGTTAATAAATAACTTAAAATTTGGTTATCTTACGCTAAACTTGCGTCGTTGGTCCTTTATACTAACAATCGTTAAAAATAACTTAAATTTTGGTTTCTTACGTTCCGTCCGTTTTTCACGTTTTCACGCGTTTTACACATTTCGTTCGTTTAACACGTTTTGTCCATTTTTCACGTTTTAAATGCGTTTTACACGTTTTCGTTCGTTTAACACGTTTTTTCTCCTTTTCACGTTTTCATACGTTTTACGCTTTCATCCGCTTTTCCGATTTTATTACATTTTACGTTTTCATCCGTTTTACATGTTTTCATCCGTTTTTACGTTTTCCGTCTTTACGCTTTGGTCGTTTTAGCGCTTTCATCAGTTTTTCACGTTTTCATCCGTTTTACGTTTTCATCCGTTTGCACGCGTTTTCAACCGTTTTCGCGTTTTCTTCTATTTTTACGTTTACATCCGTTTTGCGTGTTTTCTTACATTTGCGAGTTTCGTATGTTTTACACATTTCGTATGTTTTAACATGTTTCGTCCATTTAACACGTATTCGTCCGTTATTCACGTTTTCATCCATTTTTCACGTTTTCATCCGTTTCTACATGTTTTCATCCGTTTTGCGCGTTTTTCGTCCGTTTTTGCGTTTTCGTCTGTTGTTTCACGTTTTCATCCGTTGTTTCCGTTTTCATCCGTTTTACGTTTTCATCCATTGTTTCACGTATTCGCTCGTGTTTGCACATTTGTGTAAAACGGACGAAAAAGTGTGAGACGGATGAAACGTAAAACGGAGGAAAACGAAAACGGACAAAACGTGTTAAAACAAAAAAAATTGTGTAAAAACATACGAAATCGTGCAAAAACAGTCGAAAACGTGAAAAAACAGACGAAAACGTGTTAGAACGGACGAAAACGTGTAAGAAGGGATGAAAGCGTGCATAAACGGACGAAAATGTGTTAAAACGGATGAAAACGTGTAAAAACGCATGAAAATGTGCACAAACGGACGAAAATGTGTAAAAACGGATGAAAACGTGCAAAAACAGTCGAAAACGTGCAAAAACGGATGTAAACGTGTAAAAACGGATGAAAACGTGAAAAAACTGATGAAAGCGTGCTAAAACGGACCAAAACGTGTAAAGACGGACGAAACGTGAAAACGGACAAAACGTAAAAACGGATGAAAACATGTAAAACGGATGGCGTAAAACGGACGAAAACTTGAAAAGCGGATGAAAGCGTAAAAACGTGAAAACGTGAAAAAGGACAAAACGTGTCAGCGTAAAAAGCGTAAAACGTGAAAGGGACAAAACCGTTAAAACGAACGGCGTGTTAAACGCATTCTGGCGTGAAAAAGCGGACGGAAACGTAAGAAAACCAAAATTTAAGTTATTTTTAACGATTGTTAGTATAAAGGACCAACGACGCAAGTTTAGCGAAGATAACCAAATTTTAAGTTATTTATTAACCCGTTAGCATAAAGGACTAACGATGCGGGTTTTTGGTAACGGTACACACAAAGGACTAACAATGGAAGTTTATTGACGAATGAAAAAAAAAAGAATGCTACATCTGATGGGAAAAAAGTAAGTTAAGCTACATTCAAGTGATTACTGATATATATTATTCAGTAGAATCATTTATGATTCTACTAGACAAGCGACTAACCAAAAAATTGACACCACCATCAGGAAAGAGTTTTGAAAGTTCACTGGCTGTTGGGTCAATAATATTCGAGTCACTACATGAACTTCTTGTTTACTCCAGCCCTATGTGAATCAAGTGGATTCAACTTCAACAACCTCAAGGCCACAATCCTATTCCCCATTCTTCCAGCAACAGAAAACTCATTCACACAAACAACAACAACAGAAAACCCATTCACACACTTCGTCGAACACCTGGTGTATGCGTATATAATACACCACATTTCCTTCAAGCAAACACACACCACGTCTCCAAATCACAAACAAAATCAACACATAAACAATTAACATGAAAACTAAGCTAAAGTAAGCACTTTAATTGATCTATGAATTAAAAAAAATGATAAATAGAAGAGAGTATGAGTCTGTACAGTTGATAGAAGCACATTTCATGTCGTATATGCAGTAAATATCCTCCATCGTTTATCATAATCCTCTACCGGAAACGAATCGAATCTAAGCAAAGCGTATGATGACGACGATGACGTCATCTTCGGTTTTCGATCATCATTGTCGCATTGTGAGCACGGTTTGGAGAGTTCTTCGTCGGAGTTGTAATCACACGCGTCGCACGCGCCGTTGTTGCCTTTGCCAGTGACGGTGGTTGCTGGTGGTCACATTAGAGGGTGCGTTTGTTTGAATGAGAGAGTAAAATGTATCTTTCCAGGTATACCCCTGTCATAATTAAAATGAGATGTAAAAGAAAATGAAAAAAGAAATTGGATTAATTCTAGCAGTTGGATCAGATTGGAATGGAAAGTTAGGATGACATGTTGGGATCTATGGTATTTTTTGGATCTACACGGATCTTTTGCCTTGTTATAAATAGCCTAAAACATTTACAAGTCAAACCAAAAATTCACTACAATTTATTATTATTATTATTTTTTTGTTACTCCAAAAAAAATGTCAATAACATGTTTCTTTCAATAACTTTTTAAGCATAGAGTACATCGGCAAGGTAATTATGACTTGGTCCTTTAAAAGGTTCCCCCTGATTTGTAACCTAAAATTGACTATTTACTGCCTCTTCTCTGTACATCAGTTATTTGGTTATCTTAGAATAATTGTCAAGTTTCAATAACTAAGAGTGTTAATTTTGTTATCTTAAAATAAACAGGTTAGGTTGGAGGCTAAACAAGTTTGAGTTATAAATAAGTAGCTAGACAAGACTTTTTAATAAATACATTAGGCTTGAGTTGAGATTCTCAACATTAATTTAATCCGTCAACCTGTTTAAGAGTAAACTTAAAAAATATCACATATTAGAAGTTATGTGTTGGTTTGAATATAAACAAATCAAATATCACATAATAGAATAAACTTAAAAATTTAACATGCACCTTACATTTAGATAAATGATTGGGAGACCTAAACTCATGTATAATTTTGTGTCTAAAAGTATGTGGCATTATCTCACTGGTTTATGATGAAGTAGGTCCCTCAGTTACAACCTCTGTTGTAAATATCGGCCCAGGCGGCCGATTAATCTCCGCATAATCGCTGATCGCTCACTAAGTGCCTTGATTTATCATAATCAGCCTATTTAATCGGTTTGGTCAAATATCGTTTAGAAATCGGTCAACAAACCGATTAATCAGACAAAATCGGTCTAATCGGAATAATCGGACAAAAGCGCTTAAAAATTGGTCAAAAAATCGCTTAAAATCAGACAAAATCACTTAAAAATTGATCAACAAAGCGATTAATCAGACAAAATCGGTCAAAGGTCGCTTAAAATGGTCAACAAACAGTAATGTTTATGTTTGACTTTGAACTTTGAAGAATTATGTATTATATCTATATTTGAACACTGAAATATTTGAACTTTTCACGCAATCGCTTATCTCATACATATAAAATAATATAATATCTAAAATTACATTTTGTGCATAAAATTTCAATCCGATTAATCCTCGCCTAACCGATTAATCGCTAGGCCCTAACCAACTGACTCACTAGCGCCTAGCGATTTTTACAACCTTTGTTACAACTAATGAAAAAGTGATATCAAAGTTTAGGCATATTATTAAGTATAAGTTTAGGCCTCTCAATTTAACTTGTCCTTTTTAAATACATATTTAAATCAAAAATGGGTTCAACCGGAAAAAACAAGGAAAAGAATGAAAAACTAATTCGATGTTTGTTCCGATTTTAAAAACAATGGTATTCATGTTTATGGGCCGTCTGGTTTGTAGATAGGTTTAGGATTTGAATTAGGGTTTGGATTTGGATTTTAATTTAGATTTAATATATGTTTTAAATTAAATGAGAAGAGAGAAATTTAAAATAAAATAATTTATTTTATATCATTATAAAATTTAAAAAGTTAAAATAAATAAAATATGAGTATAAAATAAAGAAATAATTACGTGTTTGGTCACATGGTTTACTCCAAATAATATGTTTAATCGCTAAGTCGTTTTAATTACACCACATATTTATTTTGAAGCCCGTCATTTATTTAGTCCTTATTTAAAAATAAGGATCATCTACGAATTATTTTTATTACGGATAGTCACTATTTATAATAATAGGACTAAATGTCAACGTGTTTTAAAAATAGGTATGTGTGATGTAATTAAAATAACTTAGAGACTAAATCTGTTATTTGGGGTAAACCATATAGACCAAACATGTAATACTATGTGTGGCTTGCAAATGCACACGTAACCTAGGAAATCAATTTTCTTTGTTTTCATGTACAAAAGCCGATAAAAATAGATGGATTGTCAAAATTCCATGAGGACCCCGGGTTTTATCAAAAGTCATTTGTATAGGTATTAATTACTGTGTCAAAGGCGAAAACTCAAAACAAAAAATTTATATCACTTTAAAACCATTCCGTCAAACAAAATCACTCCTACCAAACGGGCCTCACTATTTCATATCACGCCTAGCTAGTTGATTTCATATGGTCCGTACCTTCACATGCTCACTTATAGTTTCAATATAAAATTCAAAAGGGTAAAGGTTGTCATATTGTTGGTTGCTAATAGCTATATATGAAATTAAACATGACATTCTGTTAAGTATATATATGAAAACATGTATGTATAGTTGACGAGTAAATTCCAACATTTGACCCAAGACTAATTCCAGAACGTACTATCTTAACCCAATTATTGTCACCTTGGTATTGAAACAATTCAAACAAAGTTAAAGAAACATCTAATGGATTCATACAATCATACTCATGCTGTTATGAACTGATGATCTGTCGAAATGTTTGAACTCCTAATGATTCATATATACAGTAAACAGAGTCAACTGTTTTTGGAAACTTGTCTATAGAGAGTTAGTAATTACATTTTATATATATATATATATATAAAAAAAGCTAGTAATTATATATACATTGGACTTACATAAAGATAACTAAATTTCATGATCCAATTTAGCCTTGATAATCATACTTAAGAGGGTAGAATTTGGATCGGAAGCAAAATGACACCTACTACAAAACGTGCTTGCCAACAATTAACCAAAAGTTCATTGATACGCCGGTTTTGTCGTTCATACCGGATAGTAGTCGGTGTCATCTTGCCTGCGATCCAAATTTACCCTCTGGGTAGCTTCTTTTACTCCGTAGTTCTTAATAGACCTATATGGAGCCATTTATGTAGCATTCGCAGGTACTTTGCATATGACAAGAAAAATGGAATTGTGTTGTGTGTGTGGGGAGATATACTCCGTAGAGCAACTTTTTGTGTGTCTCTTTTTGTTTGTGATAATTTCTTCCCAAACAACAATCACTGTATTTATAGACAGACGACTACCCCTCACACACACACACACACACACACAAAGAAAAAACATTTACACATATCTTTATTATATTCCAAAATAAAACTTCGTTTCCACATGTAATATATTTTGCTTATATATGAGGAATTAATTAAACAAAATATCAAATATACAAGAGGTAACAATGTAAATGCGAATATATGTCTAAACCCGTTTTTTTTATACCAAGCAATCAAGCGTACGTGTGATAAAACATTTTTCTCATAGCAAATTGTTGAAATGTAATTTTCGATCACATTAAAGCTTCATATATCTTAACTACATTATAATGCATTTAGACAATTCCTAAAAAAAAAGCTTTAAAAAAATAAGCTTATACACTTGCTATAAGAGTAAGGCTTAAAATTCAATACATCCCATTGTTCAAAATTAAATGCACATGTTTCCACTAAATTAAATACAGTTTTCAAATTATTACAACCCATTATTAAAAACTTGTAACCGATAAAAATCATTATTATCAGTAATGATTATTAAAAACATATAACCGCATCCACTATATAAATACACACAAATCATTTCATACATTTCTCGCACACATCTAAAACATCAACAACAAATATTAATCACAGGGTATTCGGCCGCCGCATTACATGCTAATTGTTCAACAAATGACTTGTGACCTTGACTAACATGGTCTCCCTCTACACTAGCTTGCATTGACCGCAAACTATATAATTTTTTGCCAACTTGTCTGTGTTTCCTTTTCGTTGAATTATATAGTATAAGTTCAAAAAAAAATATATATATATATATAGTATATTATTTTAGAGTAAATTACATGGTCCCTCTAGTTTGCCTAAAATTTTATTTGTCATCTCTCAAACTTTAGAGTTACATGAATAATCCTTATTTTTACAAAGAATGAGACTCATGGTCTTTTTTTTAACAGGTGTTAAGTGGATTCTGTTATAATTTACACGCTAGCACTTTTGGCTAACGACTATTGTATCGTCTATCATTTATACTAAGGGCCATTTATAATTTAAAATTTTAGGTTTATTTAAAATATCTCGATTTTTTACATATGATTTTATAAAATCATATACGTCTTTATATACGTTTTTATACCATTTTATATTCTTTTTCATATACATTTTCATCTGTTTTTATATATTTTCGTCCGTTTTATATGTTTCGTTCGTTTTTATACGTTTTCGCATTTTTTTTACATTTTCATACGTTGTTTTTATACGTTTTCGCTCGTTTATTAAATTTTCATACATTGTTTTTATACGTTTTCGTCCGTTTTTAAACGTTTAATACGTTTTTCTTATGTTTTTATACGTTTTCATCCGTTTTTATACACTTTCTTACATTTTTATCCGTTTTTCTACGCTTTCACCCGTTTTCTTGCATTGTCTTACATTTCATACGTTTTTAGCCGTTTGTATACGTTTTCGTTCATTTTTATACGTTTTTCTTAAGTTTTCATACATTTTCATTTGTTTTGTTGGGACCCTTTTATCAAACCATTTCACACAATATAACTAGAAAGATGAAGAAAAGATATGGTCACTTGAATGAAGATATGTGTATTTTAGAGAGACAAAGAGTAGAAGATGAAACACTATTTCATAAGTAAAACACACAAAACACACTCAGCACACCCTCAAATGTGTCATTTGAGGGGTTTATCTCTACATACAAGACACCTAATGGGCTTGGCATGGGCTTGGATTGGACTTGGATTGGATGACAACTTATACAAGGCTAGATTAACATAACATTTAGCCATTTAGCTTAGCCCAATCCATGAACCCGTTGACTATTCTATCACGATATCTAACACATCGCTACAAAGTTCCTAAATGTGAATGACCATCACTTCTAATAAAATGTTACGGCTAACAATCTCCCCAAGGGTGGTCATTCAAAGATGCTCCACTGATTAGGTCTTTACTTTCCTTGAGCTTGAACTTTGTGTGTAGATATAGAATAGTCTTAATTCTTTGTTCCTTCATGCTTTGTGATCAGATAATGTGGTATTCTGCCGTTGTCAACTTCGTTGGTTAGGTGTCTCCACGTCATTCTCCACCATGCTCACACTTCTTTTTGACTTTGAATTTCCAATGATGAAGTTCTCTAGTCTTTATACTTTATTGATTCTTTGACATTGACGAAGAATCATCTTTAACTTTGTGTTGCCTTTGATTTTGATGAGAACTTTCATGTGTTGTTGGTATGAGCATGTGGAGAATCGCACGATCTCTTCCTCCATGACATCCATAAGAAGAAAACATAAAACATGGGTTAGAAATAATCCAGTAACTTCAAGTTTGAATTTCGAGTGTGTTAATAGCATAGTGTGAAAACACGTCTCTAATTCTCACAAAGGCCGTTCCCGAACCGGAGTCCCCAAGTGAGATAACACGATATACGAAGTACATCTACATTCGGATGAGTCAAGTACACGAAGCATCACTCCACGACGTAGACCGTTTGAGACACACTAAGCGTAATCCACGGGAGTTACCGAAGTGACTGCTTGTCGGTACGCTTGAGCGTTGACCCGGGTGAATTTCCATTCAATCACTCGAAGATCACAAATGTGAATCTTCTCATAAATGTTCGGCGATTGCTATGATCTGCGTGGGACTCTAGAATATATCACTTGTATTCTTATTGATGAACAACAAGCGATGAAATGTCATGTGTTCCTATGAGATCTTTTAATGAATCTCGTGGCTCTAGACTCAATAAGTGCATTTGGTTTTCTGAGCGGAGACTAGGGAGAGGTCTCCTGCTTCAATACCAACGATCTCTAGAGAAAGTCGATAAATTATGTAGGGTTTCTAGTGAGAATGAAACAAATCCTTTTAAGAGGAATTTGAGTGGCTAGAAGGTTAGGTGCGGTGTGTCTTTGGGTCCATAGCGTCTTTGTCTTCAATACCGTGTCATCTTAGTGACAACCAAGAGCATATGAATTGAACCGGTTTACGCCTAAGGTTGATTATGGAGATTTCTTTTCACCTTTTCTTTTGCTTTTCTTTTAATTCTTCAACCCCTTCCTTCTCCTTTCTCACATTACTCCTTTTTCAATCATACCTAAGGATTTCTAGTTCTAAACTATTGGTGATGTCCTTGGGTAGATCCCTCCGACTCTGGCGGATCATAAGACGGATTTTCCTATCCTTAGACACCTTATAACTCCATGACTATCCTATGTTGCCATAAAACCTTTTTTTTGAAAATCTCTCAAAGTGTTTATGATTGAAAACATGTTTGGAACACTTCGAGAGTTTTATATTTTCAGAAACACTCCCCTTCACATGTGCTTATATTGTTTTAACTTAAACCGCATGCAGAGGGTAGAGTTTGCACTTTTTGAATTGATCGACTTTAAATGAACAAGACCGATTCGAGACACGTTTACATCACTAGAGAACTAGCTTGAAATTATTACCCGTCCTGGTCAAGTCCATAGAAAGTTTCTCGAGATGGTACATTTCGTGACTTAGATTCCTCGTCAATTCAATGGTTACGACTGAGTCGAGCTCTTTTGAGATTCAAACAAAGATCATTAAACCTTTTTGATCACATTTTAATCACATTTCTCCCCCTCAAAAATAGCATATCTATGATATTTTTGAAACAAAATGATTAAAAGATATGTTTTTGAAAAACATTTGGAGAAAGCGATTTAGCATGAATTTTGGAACAATTTGGTTTTATACTCCCCTTAAAGAAAGCATATTTTCTTCTGAAAATTTGGAATCAATTAAGGGTTTAGAGGAGTTATCTTGGTACCAAATGAGAGATTTTGAAAAATCTTTTGAAAAATTCGAATCAATGGTACACAAGATGAAGATTTAAAAATCTTTTGAAGATATTGAAGAAGAATTATCGTCATTTGTTTTAGGATAAGTGCTCGATATTTATGAAAATCGATTTTGCGTAGCACTTTCCTTTCTTTAAAGTTCGGGTTACAGTCTAAAGTAACTGCAAGCCATTGTTTTTAGGAAAAGTGCTTGAAAAATATTTAAAACCTTTGTTTGGTTTAGCACTTTCCTTTCTTTGAAGCGGGTCTGAACTGATGTGTCCGAAGCCATTATGTTGAGTCCGGGTTTCGTCTTGAAGTATCTGAAAGCCATTTTTGAAGAAATTTTGAGAAACGACATGTTTTAGAAAACATTTAAAGAACTCTCGTTCAAGCATCTGTACATGTCCGTATCATTGTTGAATGACATTTCTAGAAACGTACATAATATCGATTATACAAGAGACATGTCGTGAGAAGAATATTTTTGGATTTTTGATTTTATATTGTTTTTTGAAAGTTTTTCTAATTTTGTATTTTGTTTTTGATTTTATAGAAGAAAAGGAAAATCAAAAATAGAAGAGATAGAGAATGAAGAGGAAGAGTTCTGAGTGAAACCCTCGATGAGTGGGTTACGAGATATTTGATTCACCGCAACCAAAGACGAAGAGATTTCACAAATAACGATGTTAGAAGTATTTGATTCCTCACTTTGAGGTGTTCACTATCAACAGTTATATTGGTTTCTACTTCCTTATCACGATGATTGTCACTATTATACGTGTTGGTGCAAGTATCAAAAATCTTTCTGTGGGAATCCATCTAAGACCTACTTTGTTGAAAACTTTTCCCGTGGGTATCCACCTAAGGTAAGATCTAGGAGTTGTTTTCTTTTCAGATGCAGCGGAAGACTCATTTTTAAAAACTACATCCTGAAGAGATCCACCTATTAGGTTTCTGTATCATGTTTATCTTTTCAACGGGTTTGTTTCTGTAAGGAGTCTTAGTGGATTGTACCTTGGCATCATGATTAGCTGAAAAAGCACATTTTTGACATGTAGGACAGACAGATTCAACATTCTTGTTCGAAAAAGACTTAGAATTTCTAGTGTTGTTTTCTACATGCTTAGCATTCTGTTTCCCATAACTACTCATAGATGCAAGCCAATCCCTAGTTTTGTGAAGAGTGTTCCTAGGTAATGGTTTACTACTACTAGCAGTGCCTTGAAATCTTATAGAATTCATCACCCTAGATGTTGCACCTAAAATTCCGTCTTTTCGAGTTTGTGCCTTTTTCCTAGCTTCTTCTAGATAGTGATTGTTGACCATGTCGTTAGAACTAGCAGATTCTTTAACAGGATTTTTGGTCACATTCCGTGTACTAGTCTTAGACATGCCATGTGTAAACACATTTTCTTTATCAAAAGCAGGTTTTCAAAACCTTTGATAATTCTCTTTTAATAGGCAAAGCGTGGGTATTGTTTTGATAAATCATTTTCTCATTGACTTTTGGAGGAAGGCGAAATAGACATTTTGGTTTGAAAACCGGTTTGGGAACATTTGTTTTCTCCTCGGTCAATGGTTTTGCAAACTTAGTATCCTGACCTTCCCTTTTAGACATTCCAATCGAGCTCTCAAAAGATCATTTTGCTCTTTTATGTCCTTGTAGGCACGCTCATCTGACAGTTTGTCATACTTGCATTCCTCTGTTTTTCGATCAAGTTGTTTAAAATAGGACACGTTTTCTTTTCAAGTTTTTCAAGAGCATTTTCATATTTTGAAACAATTGCGGAGGTCTCGGATCGAGTCTTTCATGATCTTCAACAGAATATGTTTGTAAAATAATGGACATGATATCGATAGTCATAACATCTTCAAGAGAGAATCATTTAAATTTTCCAAAACTTTGATTTGTTCAACACTTTCATTAGCTTGCTTTACTAGGGTTGTGGTCCTTGACAAAGTCACCCGTTTCTTTCAAAACGCTTGTTCAAAATGAATTACCGTCGAATTGATGTTATTAAGCGGAGGGCAATTTGAGTTTCAAAAACGCTTTCGTTTCGTCATCATGACGAGTAAACCGGATGTTAGTAGTAATATTGGTTTTAGTTTTTGATCTCTTGAAGATCCATGATTCGAGTTTTACATTGTCTAAAATACTTCTCGCATCACTTGTGTTAAAAGGATTGTTTGAAGACATTTGTTCAATGTTCGAAAGAGATTTTGAGACAACAAGCGGTTTTGCTGGTTTTGAAACTTGTTTTGAAATAGGTGTTGACTCTTTGTTTGAAATACTTGGTGTGATGAAAACTTTGACTTTTCTTTTGAGAAACAAAAGTAATTCCATTAATTTTGTTCCATTTGTTATAATCAATGGGTTTGATTTCCGGATTCTTTTGTTTCATTTTTGATTTCTCATCAGATAGTTCTAACGTTTCAAGAGAATCATGAACAATTATAGGTTCATGCACGACTTTCCATTATTCAACACATTCATTCTTTACGAGCTTTCTTGAGGAAACAAGGAGGTGAGTTACCAAGAGGTCGTTGTATGAAAATACTGATTTGTTTGATTAATCAACATATTAGTTGATTTAGATGAATGACCCGTTGTAACAAGCAAATTTTCCAATTTTTTGATTTTTTCATCTTTATCAAGAATTTCATCAAGAAGAGAATCTTCTCGTTTTGAAAAGTCTGAAATCAACTGTTTCTTCTCTTTTTCAAGATCAGAGTAAGTTGCTTTTTGTTTAGAAAGTTGGTTTTTAAGTTCAGAAATTTCCACGTTTAAAGATTTAATTTTCAAGTTCAAATTAACATCAAGCGTGTTATACTTGATTTGCAATTGATTTTCTCTTAAAACGGAATCTCGATAACCAATTTCTAATTCTGAATCTTTGTTTTTGTGAAATTCAAAATCTTTTGCGTTCTCCTTGTAACTCTCAAGCTCAGCGGTCAATTTAGCATTCGCGGCCTTAACTTCGCGATTGACCGTTCTAACTTTCTCGATCTCAATACCATAATTATTAATTAATGTTTCAAAATAAGCACGTGTTTCCTCATCATTAGCACCATTCTGTTCAACTTGACCTCCATTAGGATCCATATATGGAGTTTCAGAGTTAACATTGCTATTAACTTGCTCCCACACATATGTGTCATAATAAGGTTCGGGAGACACAGAATGTGGCTTCTCATGAGTAAACGAATTAGCAACATTACTATAATTTGGTACCTCATTGAGTGAATCATGTCATAGGCGGAGTTGTCGAAGTATTGCATGATGTCGTGTCACGATGAATGGTGGAAGGCGATGAGTTTGCATTATCGTTTGCTTTATCTACCCGTCCGGGATACATGAAATCGTATTCCTCATCGATCAACTCTATTCCCGATTCTTCTTCGGGGCTAACATCAACATGTACTTGATCTTTGCAAGCACTTGGTTTTGGCTTGACACGACATTCGAATTAAGATAACTTTGAATCTTGGCTTTGAGTGTCGAGGTAGCATTCGAATCAAGTCATAAAGCAGTTATTCCCATTTTGATATCCATATTTTGATTCACAATCGGCCCCGATTACCAACATATCGCCTGCATATTGCATCTGATTCCCCATATGTATACCCGTAGCAAATCCTTGTTGATTCCCAATAACATCTCCCATTTGTCCTTCTTGACTCATATGAATACTTGGTTGAGAAAACTGCGTATTGTACGATGAAATCCATGGGTTGTTGTTATTCGGTGTGGAGTATTTACTGATGTTTAATGCTTTGGCGAATGCAGCAATAGCAGTTGTGAAAGCAGTTGTATAACGATCTTGCATAGTTGCCATTGATGAAGGTATGTGTGAAATGAATTTACGAATCTTGTAGACGATAAAGAAGTGATTTTTGTTTCCGAATCGAGTTATCCAAGAACTGGCACGATAGTTATATGCCAACGATCCCAAAAAATTTCAATCCAATGTAATACTCAATCTCGGATTATGGAAGCTCAATTAAAACCGTCGTCGAAAGATTATCTCAAAAATATCCTTTCCACAAAGTAAAGTAGCCAAAAATTCTTGACCACAGAATAATAATCACGAGTCCAATAAAGCTAACAAATAATCCGGCCCAAATCCACAAAACTGAAAAGCCCAAATCCAATTAACACTCTACCCGAAATTTTCGGTATAAAACACTCACTTAACCTAATCTTTACCCTAATCCACTCTAAACCTAATATCACTCTTACACACCTAACCCTACTCTCTCTAAAAAAACGCAGTCAACAAAAAAAAAAACCATCCTATCTATTCTTTCACCCAATTTGATCTGAAGAAAAATTTCGAACCCTTTGATTCTTATAATCTGCTCGAACAACCACACTATCAGTCTTTTGATAATCCGAATCACCAAGAAAGATATGGACACGGGTAGGTTTAATTTTCGATTATTGATTTGTTATTTCATAAACCGAAAGGAAGGAATGATGAAACCGTTTGGTTTTTGTTATTTCTTTAATAGCTTTCGAATATCAAACGAAGTGTAAACTTCTAACAAACGATATATGATGACATATCTCTTAAGGTTCTTTTGATTGAACAAATCTTGAGTACAAAGAAATTATCTGAGGTCGATTTAAATGATTTTTTTTTCCTTTGTTGGCTGAGGTGGGTAGTGATTGAAGGTTAGATTTGAATCTGGATTTTAGAATGGTTGATTGATTGATGATTGATGTGGATCGGTCTCGTTTTTTTTTTTTTTTTTTTTTTTTTTTAAGCGTAAACTGTGTTTGAAACCTTGTTAAAAAGCGTTATGCGTAACCGTGGTTGTAAGCAGTTAGTAGAAACCTTTACTCGTAAACAATCCTATGCGTAAGCTATTGTCCTTAGGCGTAAGAAGCCTTTTTGAAAACCTTTAAGCGTAAAAAACTTGTTTACTCGTAAACTCTTTTAAAACCTTATGCGTAAAACCCTTTCTTACTCGTAAACCTTTTCCTTACGCGTAAGCACTTTGTAAAACCTTACGCGTAAACACTCTTGTGCGTAAACAAACCGTACGCGTATGCGTAAACACCCTTACGAGTAAGGTTTTATGCGTAGAAACCTACGAAATACTTTCCAAGTAAATCGTAATTGATATGAAGATAGTTGTAAGGTCTTAGGCGTAAAAATGAAGGCTTATGCGTAAACCAGTACCCTTACGCGTAAAAAACGAGGGTTTTGACTTTTTTCGTTGACTTTTTTTCCGACCAACTTTTTCAGGCAGCGTTTTCCGACCACTTTTTCAGACAATTTCTCAGCAGTATTTTCCAACAGATTTTGTGACCACAGATATCAGAAACAGATATAATAAGAGATGTTTAAAGATAGTTTGGACAATAAACTGTTTTGACAGAAATAAGGAGAAGGACTGTTTGTAACTTAAAAACTGTTTGGACAAGAACTGTTTTGGAAAGCAGAAAGAAACAGTTTCAAGATTGAAAACAGATATTAAAAGTACCAAAAAAATTTCAAGACACGTTTTTCACCATAACAATAAGCAAGAATAAGCAAAAACGAGATTAAAAAGTGCCTAACAAATGTAAAAAACGTGATGTTTTTGAAATAAAAGACACGATTTTTGATTAAAAAAAACACTTCTAAATCATCTTTAGGCTCTTGATACCACTTGTTGGGACCCTTTTATCAAACCATTTCACACAATATAACTAGAAAGATGAAGAAAAGATATGGTGACTTGAATGAAGATATGTGTATTTTAGAGAGACAAAGAGTAGAAGATGAAACACTATTTCATAAGTAAAACACACACAAAACACACTCAAGCACACCCCTCAAATGTGTCATTTGAGGGGTTTATATACTTACATACAAGACACCCTAATGGGCATGGCTTGGATTGGATGACAACTTATACAAGGCTAGCTTAACATAACATTTAGCCATTTAGCTTAGCCCAATCCACGAGTCCGTTGACTATTCTATCACGATATCTAACACACGTTACAAAGTTCCTAAATGTGAATGACCATCACTTCTAATAAAAATGTTACGGCTAACAGTTTTTATACGTTCGTCCATTTTTATACGTTTTCATACATTTTTATCCATCTTTATACATTTTTATACGTTTTTATCCGTATTTATACGTTTTTTTTTCCGTTTTTATATGTTTTCGTCCATTTTTATACGTTTTTCTTATGTTTTCATATGTTTTTATGCATTTTCATATGTTTGTTGTGACAAAATTGATTAGGTCTCCTTTATATTTTAATGATGACAAATAAACCTTCATAACACATAAAATCACAAACGTTAGCCAAAAACTAAAACGACCAATAATTGGGTCTAGAGCGCTGCCAACGCTCCAGCGCGTGGCCATCGCGCCAGCCTTGGGGTATTTTTCATTTCGGTTTTTGAAAGTCGGCTTTCCCCTTACCCGAAAAATGTAGATCTTTCATAAAAGGTATGTATATGATAATAGAGTCATTAGGAACACTCAAAACGGGTTTTAGACCACAACCTCACGTTTTTGACAAAAAGCCAATTCAAGTATTTTATCAAACGCCTCTAGCCAAGGCTTTTCTAAACCTAGGAGACTTATAACTCTCACGTAAAATCAAGTGAAAGCATTCATAGGACCCTAATCCGTGTTTACGTTTTCTCTAATCATGTAATGGGTTTACTTCCTTATTGGTCAAACAAAGTTAAAGGTCTCTTTGCGTAAACGCATCCTTTCCCGTTATGGAATATACTTTACTTGGATGTAAAGCACTTGGCTTGTTTGCATCAAGATGAATATTGATTACGTCAAGTGATGGTTAATCACAGATTATGATATTGTGAATACTTGACATTGAGTTATTTGGATCTATGACTATCCTTTGATTTCTATTTCCAAAACACATCCCATAATCATCATTGTCAAATCTTTTCTTTCTTAATGACAATGTGATTAAACCTTAATCAATCCTTTTATTAACACGTTCAACAAATAAACCTTTAAACCATTTCAAAATCCTTCCAAATCTTATCCCCAACATTCTCTAAATATTTCTTTACACCAATTGTACTTATTGTACTTCTTGTCTCCAACATTCCCACATTCTCTATATCAACATATTTCCAGCACTTTCTCTCTTAACCAACACAATTCAAACAAATCACCACATTCTCTCATTCTCCACATTTAAATTTGAATTCTCACACACACTCTCTCAAAGCTTCCTTCACACACCTCACTCTCACTCACACTCTTTCTAGGTGGATACACATCTAGAGGCTGATAGGCTTAAAATGTTGGTGGTGCTTGATCAAGAAGAAGAGGAAATAGCAATTGATGTTATCCCTCTAGCTATTAACCATCCTGATATTGTTGACTGGAAAATATACAAGGAAGGAAAGCGTAACTACTACCAGATCATAAGAGCTAATGGACATTCACAGATGTACCTTTAGTTTTGATAAGATACTCTTGAGCATTAACAGAGACGACTTGGTAAATCTGTGAAAGCTGATAAAAGCTAGGTATAGAGAAACAAGGCCTACAGGTGATTATGAGTACATCTTATGGTATGATTTGAAGAACATGTTTGAACCTGCTGAAGTTGAAGGAGCATGGAGGGAACAATATGATAAAATTATATCCTTCTGGAAGCTTTATAACTCATGTGGAGTTCACTCTGTGATTTTGGGGAATTTATGGATATACATGTTAGTAGAGAAGAAATATCCACTTACAGCTCAAACATGTCTTAAAATGTTAGATAAGAAGATGAATGCAGATCACTACAGTGAAATGTGTTATCAGCTTCTTAAAAAGATGGAGAAACAGACTGGTATTTATAAGAAGGGTGAATAAGATGTTGGAAGCATCCTCCTGGTGATGGCTAAAACTTTGAATGAAACTTGATGATTTTGGGAGAAAATATCCAGTTTAGGGCATGATTTTTGGGATTCAAAGGCTTCTTGAAGATATTGATGCTCAGGTAATGATATTGTTGCTTATGATGTGTTAAGACTGCTCTATGATGTTAAAGTTATTTTGAAGATTGGAAGGAAAACTTGATAAGTCTTTACAACTGTTGGAGTAAAAGTTAAGACTGTTGGTGTAAGTTACTACTGTCAGTGTTAATGAACTTTAAGGAAAATATGCTAAGTCAATTTATTGCTACTAGTGTAAAGTTAGTAATGCTAGTACAAACTAAGTCATCTTTGGAAGATTAATCTTCTTGGTTAAAGTGACAAGCTGTTAGTTATTACTGATGAAATCCGCTTATGTATCGTTTACTTTGTGATCAAGTATTGTAATGTAAGTATAAAACGATTTGATATACTTAGGAAAGTATTCTTATCTTGAAGAATGTGTATTGTAACCCTAATAGGACTCCTTAACTGTAAGAGGAGGTCCTAGGGCATAGAGATTAGTACGAGTTTTATGAGTTTTTGATTAGCTTTAAGGTTGTAAACCCTAATAATGTTGAGTATTAAGTATTATATTCTTAATAATATTGAGGCTTGTTTGTTCATCGTGTTCATTCTTGTTACATTGATAATACTTCTAAAGGTTGAAGACTAAATTCCACATAGTCTTTAATATACACAAAGACAGTTTCTATAAGAGTTGTATTAGATTTATCTAGTATAACTTATTCCTTACAAGCTAAAAGAATAGGATCTAGTGTTCTTTGGGATCAACAGAAACGTATAAAAGCAGAAAAAACGGATAAGCGTGTGAAAGCGTGCCTAAAGTCCAAAAACTTTAAATTATAAACGGCCGTTATTATAAAAGATAGACGATGCAATAGTCGTTAACCAAAAAGGCTAACGTGTAAATTATAGCGGAATACACTTAACACCCGTTTAAAAAAAGATCACGATGTTATTCTAACCAGGTATTTAGACTATGCAAAGTAGCGAAAATCATCAAAAATCAAAATAAAGACATATCATCTTATTATAACTAGGTATTTAGACTATGCACTTGCTATATTTATTGACATAAAATTAGCTATCACGCTATATGTTTAACTAAGAGATGTGATTGTCTCAAATGATAATCGAATAGACAATCATTATTTAGATCTAACTCGAACGAGGTTGGGTTAACGAGACAAATTACTTTTAGATGTAACAACGTTGTCTTTAAAACTGCAGCTAATTCCATAAAATAGTTTTTAAATGTACAGTATTATTTTTGAATGTGATGTCTGCTCGAAAAGAGGTTAATAAGACATAAGAGACCCATGGCATACATGCAAGCAACTATACTATATATGCATATACTAATGTAAAATGTTAATAAACATGTCTAGACCTCAAAACTAAATTTAAAAACGTTGATCTCCAAATAAAATATCTTTTTAGCACCAAATAAGTCTTGCAATTGAGAAGTTATACTTTGAATTAGTTTTTGTTAAGTAAAAGAATAACTAAATATTGGGATAAAGAAGCACAAATTGGTTTCAACCAAAGTATGTAGTTTATAACATAACTACTAATGGCAACATCAAATCCAAGCACCATTCTCAACAAATAAAGGTAAAAGAAGAATAAAGAGCTCAATCTCAACAAATATAAAGGAGAAACTTACGAAAGTGGAAAGGCAATATTAAAAGAATAACTAAAAGATGAATGTCATATTTATAAAACATGTGAATTTTACTAAAATTTATAGACATACAAGTATGTTAGATAAATCCTAAATAACGCATAGAAAAATTAAACGCCTCCTTAGAAGCATATCAACCACCCTAAGAATACTAGGTATCATGCGCCACATCAGCTTTAATATTTTAATCTTAACTAAAAAAAAATACCCCTTATTATAACTCAACCATAACTTAACAATTTACAAATGAAACTCCTAAACTAAAACTAATACTTCATTTAATAAATAACATAAAATTAAAACTTAAACATTACAATACGATTTTTTTTAAAAAAAAACAAAAAAGTTACAACGAAAAGAAAAAGAAAAATACGAAATAATAGAAACACGACATAAAGGAAACTAAAACATTAAGGAAATTACTAAGTACAATTACATCTACTGTCGAGGTTGCAAATTATATTTTTTGATGATTCTATCCTTTTACGAATCGATCCAAAACGCAACGTTTGGATCCTTGTCGGAAGTGTCAATCATCAGAAATTTCATCTCTTCCAACCTTTGAATCGTTTGATCTTTTTCTTTAGCCGCCCGACACGTCTCTTGGGCGGTTTTCCGTTTCTTACGATACTCGGATGTGATAACGTCCTCGAGTTGGCTCCTCGAGCTCGTTCCTCCGGTACTCGCTCCCCCGGTACTCGTGGTGGTGTCGGATTTGGCTTTTTCCGAAGGACGTTTTTTGCCCATCGGACGTGGTTGAGTATCATGACCGAATAACACCTCGTTTGTTTGGCGTGGGACATCGCCGGTTATATCAATCGGTTCCGGCGTGTCTCATTTTTTATGCTTGCGTAAAACTTTCCACGCTTTCTCGTGAGGAAACGACGCTCCTCTATGCTCTTCACGGTATGTTTCCCTAGCCCGTTTCATGATATTCAACTCACTTTCCACACTTCTTTCCAAATGTTGTGAATATTTGTAGATCGAGTTGAACTTTTGGCAATCACGATTCAACGTTTTTCACTTGCTTGTTCGCATATCTTTGTTGCGTAGTTGAAAATTGAGTTAATTGAACTCGTTCATAACCAGTCTCCAAAAAGCTTCGCCCGGTTGTGAACGACCGACTCTAGGGTCCTCGGTAACGGCAACGTAACATTTTGCAAGTATTTTTTCTCACTTCCTTGCCAAGATAATGTTGTATCGCTCACGTCGGGATTTGTTTCGGAAATTTGTTCGGGTTTGGGTTGTTTGGTTTTTTTGCCTTTTGTTTACCACGACTTTTGGGCTTGACGGGAGACAAAGGTTCTTCGGATACATCATTTGTTTCGAATTGTGTATGTGATTATTGGGATGGCGGTTGTGAATGGTGTTCGAATTGTAGATTTTGGAAGTTGTTGTTTACGTTGTTTTGGTATGTTGTCAAAATACAAATGCTTGTTGTTGTCGGTAAAGATCCTCGGTCGGCAAGCCGAGTGGGGTTAGGCATAAGGATTTGTGTGGAAGAAGAACCCGCGTTGGGGTTTGCCGATGAAAACCCCGCATTCGGGTTATTAAACCCCATGAGGCTCAAGAAACTCTCGTTATTATTGTTAAATCCCGACATTTTTTTTGAGCAAATTGAAGTTTATGTATTTGATTTTGAGATGTGAAAGTGTGAAAATAAAGTTATGTATTAGTTGGTATTTATAGTGGTATTTTTATTTTTTGTTTTTTTTGTTTTTCATTTATTTTTTTTAACTTACCACCAGTTACAGGGACTAAATGTGTAAAAAAAATTACAGTTTGAAAAACTAGCCGTTTTAAAAGGGCTGAAAATGTATGTTTTTTAAACATACCCAACGTACGTTACCACGGTAACTTGTACTTCAACACGAGCCATTAACGCAAGTCGACGGTGTAATAATGTGGGGGTTAACGCGAGCCACGTGAGTTTACAATACCGAGCACTCTGAGTGCTAAAACTTTAATTGAATAAAATTGGCCCAATACTTGGTTCAGTTACATAGTTTGAACTTTGAAGGAAGAAACTTAGTTGTTTTAGTAATACATCTCGATCTTAAATAAATGCAATAATTATACCATTTAAATTTTTATTTCAAATTCATGAGGAATGAGGGTTGATTTATTTTTCTATGATACAAAGGTTTGACACAAACATTTTATTAATGTAATAATGCCATACTTGTTAGGATACCGATCCTGATCTTAGGATCTTACGATTTTACGATACTGCAAAGCAAAAACGATCCGGATCCTACATGGGATCTTTGCAAGCTTAAGATCTTATAAGATCCCGATCTTGACCATACGATCTTACGATCTAATCCGATCCGATCTAATCCGATCCGATCTTACTTTTCTCGGATTACAAACTAAAAAAACTACAAATTTTTAGGTTGTTTGTTTGTAGAATTCAAAAAACAACATGTTAATCTTTTTAAACATTTTGTAATCATAATTTAGGACAACATTTATATGAAATATTCATAGTATTTTGTGGTTATAATGTATTATAATTTGTAGATTTGTATAAAATTACATAAACTATTAAGAAATAATATTAGAGTAGGATCTTAAGATTCCGATCCGATCTTACGATCACGATCTTGCAAAGACGAAAACGATCCTGAGTAGGATCCCGATCTTGACAACCTTGAATAATGCCACTCACCATTATAAGAGTTAAAAAATCATAATTAATCTAAGAAAATGAATGGATAATATATAGTATATATCAACAATTGTCTAAGAAACTCATGCATGAACGAAACATGATAGGTCTATGACTTTTTGATAAAATGAATGTCAAGCTTTATTACTGCAATGCTACAATTTAAATTAGTGATTAAATCATAGAAACTCAAATTTATGACATAAAACTTAACTTTTAAATATAATAGATAGATTTGCATGCTTTGACAATTATTCACACGTACCTAAGCATGCATATCATTGTTGATTGATCGCAAGACTGATATATATTAGTTCTTTAATACGCGCAGCGAAGCGCGGGACTTTGGGTTTTGATTCTACTCAAAAGGAAGATTTTGTTTGGATAAGCTTTTTGCCATTTTCTACGTTATTATACATCCTATCTACAACTTGAACGATCTCTTGGCTAGTTAGCAATATCAACTTCTAATGGATGGGAGGCATGACAAAGACCCACGAGTGATTTATCTCGTAAAGAAAAAGTAATCGTTACAGCTAAGATATCTCACACTCATTTACTTGCGTTGATTATCGAAATTTAGCTCCGAGATCACAATCTGGAATTAACCTAAAATTGTCAGTTCAAGTGCCGCCACTCAAGATGTAATGTCCATCAATTCAAAAGTAACAAAAAATGATTTTTGTATTATCACTGATACTCCAAATTAAAGTGATCTTCCATGTACGTATTTCGGGGTAGGCGTGCAGATCGACCAATTAGTTGATATTAACGTTTCGTGAATCAATACATTTCATCGATAATTAGTTCATTTTTTCTAAATGAATTTATTAAAAAAACATTTTAGAGATCAATGATATAAATCCTTAAATTTCAACTAAATACAAATTAAGATATCATAATCTATCAAATATAGTTAAACATGTCACTAAATGCTTTGCATCTTGTATCAAGCATATTAAACGATGAACGGCTGCAAAGAAATTAGCTTAAATTCACATAATCTGATTTAACATCTACCCAACAATTTAACTAATGCTGTATTAGTAATACATAATATCAATTTACCAAATTATTTGGTACAACATACATCATTTAACCATTTCCATTCAATACCAGCACCCCATGATCTTTGGAGCTACAACTTTAAGCTTTCGATCATACCGTGCCATCATTTCCAGCCAACATCTTGTACTTGTCTTTTCTTGTAAAATTGGTACACTCATATGACAAAGTCGAAGCAATCATTCTTTGAATATAGTTCGCCACATCATGGCTCGATTTACCATCAGCACAAGTTAACTCATACGGTAATTTGTTCAAGAAGGTAACTTCATAAGCCGGACTAGGGTTCATAAAGAAATAAAACGGATCCATCCCTTTCCACCCTCTAGCTGTAGTCCCATGAAACATAGTCATTTTATTCGACATTGCAACCGGAACCAACTCATTGGTAAGCTCAGCAAATAAAGCCGAAAACCTTAGCAAAAAAGGCTCCCTGCATGTTGTCCCTTCAGGACATATAACCAAATCACCTTCTTTTAAAAGCTTCTTAATCATGTTAGCATCTGTAGTCCGGTCTCTAGTTAACCGAACTGTTTTGATTGGTGATATGATCTCTGATAACCTAGACAAAGAATAAGTAACCGCAGGAATAGGGCGGCCTAGCGCGGTTGAAAGAAAAATAGGGTCCAAGAGGGTTCTATGGGAGCAAATGAAAAGAACTCCTGTTTGGCCTGTAGACTTTTCGCGGGAGGAGGTGGTGTTCCTTTAATGTAGACACACGCCGAGTGCCCAAAAAGCGTAGTAAACTAATGGCATGGGAAGGAGGGCACCCGCAGCAATACGTAGACATGCAAGGAAGAAACCTACTGGAATCCAAAGAATGATGATTAGGGCTTTGAATGGGGTTAATTTCTGGACTAATCTGCCATCGTGGAACACTACTGGTTTCGGTAACTTGTCGACGCTCACCGCCTTAAGCTCCGCTGTTGCAGGTGGTACTATGTAACCTTCCTGAAATTAAGAAGAAGATGGGTACATTTAAGAATCATATGATATAAATGGGTGCATTAAAATTTGTGGTCAACACATACATCCAAAACTATATTGAGTTGACTTTCGTTTCTTATTTCTTTTGCACTCAAAAGTCAATGTATGGTAAATATAGTATGGTTCTATTTTTAGGATTTGCATCACATTTAATTTCTGAAAAATCAACTAAGTTACGGTTGAAGAGTGACCATAAAGGGTCAAAGTCTAGTAATTGTTAAGTACCGTGAAATGAATCTAGTGAGAATAGTTATTTAATTGAGAAGAGTGAGAAAATTTTTTAGCCATAAAATTCAAATAAAAATATAAAAATAAATGAGAGATGCATTTATTTTTGTGCATGCATCTAAGATTAGTAGTTGTGGTTGTTTCACATTCTTCTCATCTTAATTATATTTCTCATTTGATCTTCACTCATATAAGGTGATGTTTGGATTTAATTTAATTGATTTAATATAAAAAAAATAATAGTAAAAAAAAGAAAAGAAAAAAAAGAAAAAAAAAACTGAACTCAGTAATTATATGAAAATCGTTTGTTAATAATTTAATAAGATAAGATAACTGAAAATAAAAGTGATAAAATCAAACTATCCGCATTAAATCATTTATTATTTAAAACATAGAGGCAATTTCATATCTCTCATAATTTTTGTTGGAAATTTCATATATATTCAAACATGCATTAAAAACATTGTACATTATGCATTCAATACTTTCATTTTGAGTATATATGAAATTAATTATGAAATTAGGGTGATATATGAAATTAATACTAAAACATAGCACAGAATTTAAACAAATAAACACTAAACGGTAAAAAACTACTGTAACAATTTTCATTTTAGTAAATTTATTACAAACAATTGTATAAAAATCTTGCATAATTTATAAAATCGCTTGTTGTATTCAATAAATAAAAGATAAAGATCTGCTACTTGTTAATATAGGTAATCAACTGAAATTTGTTATATCATCAAGCTCTTTTTCTAAAATCGTAAAAGCCTTGAATTCTAGCTAGAGTTGTGGCTGTAATTGTACTTATTTTTTCTCAACTATTATGAAGATTCTAGTTGCATTGTCTCACATCCGCCTTGTCTTTCAAAATTCAAACTTCAAAATCCATAACCTAAACTTATATAAATGTTTTTGATCTAAAACAAAGGCATGATCCGAAACAAATAAAACTAAAAAAGCTCATAAGATAATACTACGGAGTAAATGTTTATGGTTTGTACATCACCTTGCATAATTTCATATATGGATAGTCGGTTTTCCTATCACCAAGAGCCAACTCCGGTAGCGTTACATCTTTAAAAGCCTTCAAAAGCGCATCAGCTTTATTACTTCCAACGAGCACACCAGGCTGCTTCACAAGCCCGGTAGCTCGTCCTCTCCAGCTACCAATCTCTGTCCCCAAAACCAAATCCGCACCCAAAAACTCCTTCAAAAACGGCTCCACCATCACAGTCGGGTTCGCGGTCAACACACACCGCTTCCCACATGCCGAAAACACACGCCAAGTCTCGGGATGAAGGTCACTCGAGTAAAACTTAGGCAAGACTGCACGTGCAACAGATTCTATATCTGAAACTTTCATTCCTGCAAAGGTGGCGAATATTAAAACGCGGATTCCAGCAGATTCGGAGATGAAATAGTATAGAATTCCCGCAATCGGGGAAGCTAGAAGTAAGAAGAGGAGTCTTAAGATTCCACCAACTTCAAACGCTACGAGGGCGAAATAAGGAAATGAACTGTTCCCTCGTAGTAAGGTTCCGTCTAGGTCAGAGACGACTGTTTGGTTTTCCCGGCCATCTATTTTACATTTTTTGATGGCCGGGAATTGATACGAATGATCGGGATTCTTTTGATGATAACCGGCCATTGTGTCTTTTGTTATTAACACATTGGTTTGGTATTTGTTAGGAGTATATATAGTGTTGTGGGAAGATAAGTAGAAACATGTAATGTCTCGTATTCGTATTATAAAAGTTTTACCAAGCATTTAATAAAAGTAACCGTGTTGACTTTCGTAAGTGTAGGAACATGTGTCGAATGTTTTACTAGAAAGGTTCATAAGAACCCTCAAGCCATTTATTATCACAAACAATCTTTAATTATTTCAGAAGAGAATTGCATATTGAATAATTTATTTTAAAATAAGAAATGTTTCACTATTAAAATTTTCGTTCCTAATTATATATAGTCACAGTTCAACATTTTCTTTAATAAACAATTAGATCAAGAGTTCTTTTCATGAACAACGAGTTTTATTGGAAGAGCCCTAGTGAGAAGCTAGGGTGATGTACACATACATTTTTTATTTTTTTTTAGTATAGCAATTTTCACTATTTTATAATATTTATACCACAAATTTATTTCACATGTCCTAAACAAAACTTGAACCTCCAACTATTTAGTTGGGGAACTTTTTACACAACATGAGATACAATTGGTACACAAGCCCTTTGGTGGTAATGTACACATACTACTACACATTGTATGAGTTACTATACAAATATACATGACTAGCATGGTATCCACGTAAAGCATCAGTGGCGAATACTATATTTAGGGTGATCTTTTATCTTTTTTTTTAAACGATGTTTTTCGATGATAACTGATAGCCTTTAGTGGTTGTGTGCTTGTGATGTGAGAACGTGAAAAGGTTAATATCTTATCATTGTAACATTCAATTTAAAACTATTAAGTAATGGGTAAATAGTGGATTATAATGGTTTGGTTTTAAAAATTGTAAATGTAGCAAGTTATGTAAACTTAAAAAGTTCAAAACTTTTACTTATAAAAGTTCTAAATACATTATATATAGTATAGATTACATGGAGCTTTTCTACATCTATTTGAATTTGATTTTGTGGTTTCGCATTGAAACTGCCTTCGACATAAAACGACTTAAGAGAGAACTTAAAAGCACATATGTATATAATTGCTAGCATTGTATCCGTGCAAAGCAACCAATTGAAGGCAAATTTTGTTTAATGATATTTTGATTTTACGTTTTTTTGCCGAATATTGTTTAACGGTTTTCTATAATGAATTATAGTTTTTAGAAATTGTACGTTTGTGTTGTGAGATTATGAATAACTAGCTTCATGACCCGCTCAATGGGCAGGTACGGTTCATAAAATTGTTTGTCAAAATTTTTTTACGCGTAAAATAAACAATGAATAAAGTCAAACATGTTAAATAAAATAAATCGAAAAGCATAAACATATTGCTCATGTATTATATGTAAAAATAACAATTATAAGTATCATAATAAATTAATTAATAAGGGTTATTCATCATGCGAAAGATTTTTTCACACAACGTGTCTAAAATCTCTAAAAATGGTGTTTATCAAACCATTCCAAGTCTTGTAGCTTATAAGTGGCAGAATTTCTATTGTAAAAAAGTGTTTTCAAATGTTAAAAGATCATTAATCACATTGTGTAAAAAGTAAAACATTATACTAAGAGTAAACTACATCGTTCGTCCTTGTGGTTTGCGTTAACCGACGAAGTTTCGTCATTTGACCGAAAAATGCACCATCCGTCCTAAGCGTGAAGCGTTATGTATCGTTGGTCCTTCACTTTAATGAGACATATCTAACACTGTTAAGTCTCCTCATGTGACATCCTCATGAGGGTATTTTAATCTTTATATCACCTCTTTTTAAGATCATCTCCTTCTTCCTCCATCTTCATCCATACACTCTAAACAACAACACTAACAGTTACCACCATCATTATCTCACCACCACCACCACCACCATTATCACCAAACTCGAAATCCATTTCCAAATCCCATTTTCTTCCACCACACTCAATATCTTCATCCACCTACTCAAAAACATAAATAAATATAATCCAATTTAAATCAAGATTAACATCACCTAATTTATAGTTATTAGAAAATGAATATAACACAGGTATACATAAACGTCATCCGTTCCTCACTTGCTTGTTATATACTGTAATTGTATTCTTTTTCAATTAACTACAAATTTATCATTTTTTCTTATTGTTTTCGAGATATCCATTATCGCAAATATTCCCAAAGATATTTAAATCTTTATCTCCATAAATTAATATCAACAATAAATCATAACACATATACCAACAATCGAAAACAACAATACACATCAAACATCATATTATGAACAAATCGATTGAGAAAATAAAAAAGAAAAAAGAAAATAATAATAATAATAATAATAATAATAATAAAATCCTCGTGCGATCTGGTTGTGTGGTGGCTGTGGAGGCGTTGGCGTAGATGCAGACCATCGGTGAAGGTGCAGATCTGGTCGAGTTGGCGTAGATGCAGACCATCAGGTGATTTTGATTTGATTTAATTTGGATTAAAGTTTTTTACATTGAAGTTGTTATTCTTGTTTTAAGCGAGAAGATTTTAAGCAATTTTGTTATTAATTATTGTTTTTAACTTTTGTAAGATACCGTAATTAATAGAAACGAAAATTGAATATAATAAAGATATTGAGTGGGTGGATGAAGATTTGAGTTTATATGTTTTGAATTTATGTATTTGAGTTTACATGCTTTTGAATTTATGTTTTGAGTGGGTGGATGAAGATATTGAGTGTGGTGGAAGAAAATGGGATTTGGAAATGGATTTTGTGTTTGGTGATGGTTTATGGTGATAATGGCGGTGGTGGTGGTGAGATAATGATGGTGGTAATTGTTAGTGTTATTGTTTAGAGTGTATGGATGAAGATGGAGGAAGAAGGAGATGATCTTAAAAAAGAGGTGGCACAAAGACTAAAATACCCTCATGAGGATGTCACATGAGGAGACTTAACTGGTGTTAGATATGCTCGTTAAAGTGAAGGACCAACGATATATAACGTTTCACAGTTAAGGACGGATGGTGCATTTTTTAAGCAAAGGACGAAACTCGTCGGTCAACGCAAAACCACAAGGACAAACGATGTAGTTTACTCTTATATTAATTATATACTTTTATGCAAGATAACCACCAAAATAAATAATGAAATAGAGAGGAACTTTGTACAATGATATATCATTAATATACAAACAACGGAAATAAGAGTCGCGAGCCACGCCTCCAAACATTGTATGTATTCCTTTCTCCAGCGATCAAGGCGACCAAGGATCAAAAGTGCAGGATTAATGATAACGGGCATTATAGTAGCACCAAATTTATGGTCTTTTGGGTAACATGTAGTTCATCTCAGTCATAAGTTGATTACAACTTGGCCCAAGTAGCATGGGGCACGTGGAACCTCGTGTGAATCAGCAAGGACCACCTTACAAGACTAAATACTCCAAGGTGACCGATAGAAAAGTAGTACCAATCTAGAAATTAACCTGAAGCACTTTAGTAGCATATTTTTTAGCTGCAGCATCTTGTTCCACATATATGCGAGCATCTTCTGTTACCTTTTGCTCTTGCTCTACCCGCATTTAAACCTTTGTAATAGAAAATATGTGATTAACATGCAAAGTTCTTGAAAATAAAAAAGCAGACCAATGTTTTAACATGAAATCCTCGAATTAGAACCTGAAGCCATGGTGTTGGGTCTGACAAACCGACCCAATTGTCTTTGACAAGTATTTAAAAATAACATAGCCTAATACACCTTCTGAAGGCCAGTGAAGCATAAAGTCTCTGATAATGATTAGAGAGAATGTCACTTCATAACTATCAAAGTGAACACGATAGTTATCGAGTGAGATACTCCATGATATGTTATCGATAACATGACTCGATTATTATTCGAAGTTGACTCACCGATAAAGAAATCGGTGAGTGTTGTATAAGCTCAAACATCTGTATGGCTTCGGAACGTCGAAGACCAATCAAGAAAACATCTCACAAACCGATGCGGTGTCGGGAAGTGATATTACAAGGAGCTAAAAGCAACACCGGGGCCAGCTGGGATCGAAAAATGTCCCTATGACTCACAAGACTTAATTCAAGTTTACAACCTCAACCTTATGAATGCATAGGAAATAAACTTCCTTGAAAAGATAAAATCAAGTACTTATCGATATACGAGAAACATGCATTGGAACTATAAGTTGTCAAATTGAGAAAGCCGAAAGTATGCTTCGGACTAGCCTATTAGGAACGTGCCTATCTAAAGCAAGTGGACAACTTCTTTGAGACCCATATGCAACCAGTGTTTCCCCTCTATATAAACCGAAGGTTGTAATAGGATTAAGTAGAGATTCAAATGTAGAAAAATAATACAAAGTAATATAGTTAGAATCCTCCTCCTAGGAACAACAATGCAAAGCTAGTCACTTCTTGTTGTTTGAGTTAGGAGAGAATCATCATCAACCAGGGTAGTTTTCCATAGGCTATCTCTTGTAAATCTTAGATTCATTTCTAATAAGGTTTATAAAAGTTAAAAGTACAAATGATATTATTAGCATGTTTGTGTCGTTCTCAAGCAAACCCAAACTCAACCTAGTTGATGTTCATCGCTTTTCCTCACTTTCTAAAATTGTTGTTCTTATCCTTTATGGTTTGTATGAACGCAGCGCTCAAACCGGACCCCACACATGGTATTCTCTTGCTCTTGCTTGGCGTAAAGGGCATGTTGCGTGTCATTGATGAGTGTGTAAATACTCATCATTTTGGTTAATCTGAATCGCAAAACGCCTAAAAATGCTCGAAATGCATCAAAATCTTGAAAATATTCCAAAATTGCATTTTATATGTTTCGGATGCAAAATGTTCAAAATCGGATGAAAAATGAGCAAAGTTTGCATAATTGGCGTTCAGTCCCCAAGTTTCAAAAGTTGTCAAAAATAGTCCCCGAGCCTTAATTTCAAAGAAAAATCACCAAAGGTCCTTTTAAAATCATAACTTGTCAAAATTAGTCCTTTGGTGAAAAATATAAAAGTTTGAGAAAATTACAAAATTGGTCCTTCAAGTTTGAAAATTGGCAAAATGGCCCTAAAATTGGAAAATATCAAGTTTGGTCCTTGTACTTTTTGAGATTGTCATTTTCAGCCCTTGAAACAACTTTGTGTTTGGCGACAATGGTCCCTCAATTTTCGAATTGGCAACCTAGGTCCTTATGATTAATAACCTTTACACCTCCTTTGGACTTGTCACAAACCAAATTGGACCTCGCCATCCTTGTGACCCCTGTCATTAACATCTTTGGACCCCCCCTTTTTAATAATCCAATCAAACACCATTTGACTTTCTCTTTCCCTCTCCTCACGAGATACCACTTCTCCATCATTTCCCCCGCAACACCTCGCTAAACACTCCACCATCATCATCCTACCCTCCTCCAAATACAACACTCCAAGGATGCATTTAATGCCCTTAAACCTAACACTCAACCCACAAACCGTTAAAAGCAGTTTTGGCGTAAAAGCCATCCAATGGCCAAAATCGACTTAAGGCATCCAATGGTCAATATTTTTTTGGGATCCACTCGGAGGAGAGAGATAAGACAACTTGGGTATAAAAGAAGGAAGAGGAAGGCAAGAAGAGAAGTACTTAGTTTTATTTTCACAATGTATGTCGATTTTTAGCTTATCATGTCTTAAGTAGTTTTCAATTGTATTTTCAAGCCTCTTTGTATTAAACTCAAGTGTTTTAGTGTATTGCAACTTATTTCAAATATCAATTCCAAGTTTATGTTCATGTTTCAAATTTCAAGCCACTGTTACAATCTTCATTTTCAAACTCTGATGTCCTAGCTTCAATCAGCACATTTATAAGTTCAAACAAGCTTATACTAGCTTATTAAAGCTTTCTATAAGCTCACATCTCAGTTTCAAGCAATATTGAACTTTGGTCAACAAAAGTCAAACATGGTTGATTTGGTGCTGGAAATGGAAATGGGTTAAAGCAGAAATGGAATTGGGTTGATTTTTAGTCATTTGGGTTGATTTGGATAGGATAGAGGTCCTGGTTTAATTATTGGCAAGCCATTGTGGCTAAGGGACTATATGTAAGTTCAAGTTCATTTCATAGCATAATCTGATTTTGTTGTTATAAGTAGTTAAATTCTGTTCAATAAGTAGTATTTAGGTTATTTAAAGTTAGTTTGATCAAAAGTACATCTTTGGTTCAATGTTTGGACGGTTTGAGTTCAAATCGATGATTAATGGGTGTTTGGATCTGCTGCACATTACATCTTAAAGGTTTATGCAGATGGTTAGAATTTGTTGTGTTATGCTTGTTTAGTTCTAGTATGCTCTTATCTGTCTTAACTTTGTGCCTGTACACACTCAAGTCAACATAATCTAAAATCCATCTCAACTGTTTAACTGTTGTAGGTTTGGAAAATCAAGATCTTGTTTTGTATGTAAAATCCATAGACATAGCTTGTTGTAACTTCATTTCATCACAATAGACCAATACCAGTCCTCACATTTGATTCAAAACTCAACAAAGTCAGCATTTCATATTTGGTTCAAAAGTCAAAATCTGAAAAAGCCATTTTGAGCTCAGTTAGGAGGATTTTTCATGAGCTCATCTCTGAGCCAATCTAAGTGAAACTTGGTATTGTATAAACTTCAAGCGGTCTAAAATCTTATTACCATTTTGTTGATTTTGTCAAATTTTATAAGCTTCAAATAAGCTTGTGAAGTAGGTCCTAGTTGCCCTGCTCACGATAATCGACTTATCTTGAGTTTTCTCATCCTGACCTTTGCACAGAGCTCATAAGAGCTGGTCATAGTCTAGTTTTTGGTTTGTAAGCACTCACCCAGGTCCTCTTGAGGTTCCCACTATTGCTTTCTAGTTTCTAGCTTATTTGAGTGCTTATTCTTGGGCTTAAAGTAGACCCCTCACCACTGTTTTGAGCACATTAATCAAAATAGCCAAATCTTGTTAGTTAGCATTGCAGAGGTTAAGAGTAGTTGTTTTAAGTTGTTTTTGAGTACTTGTAGCATATTATAGCTTTTGTTAACAGTTGGTGCTTATTGGTCCTCATTCGCTTATTTCAAAGTGCTTATTTTTAAGCACTTGCATAGCAGTTTCAATTTCTTGCATACAACCATATGTTTTTCCATTTTTCCTAGATTCCTAATATAATTTTAGAGTTTTCTTGAATTTTTCAGATTTTTCCAGATCTTGTTTAGTATTTTTCTTGATTTAATTCGGTTTTAGGTCTTTTAATTAGCATTTAATACAAAAATTAAGAAAAGGTTCAAAAAATAATTTTCATTTTTCTTAGGTTAATATAAATATAAAAGACAAAAAAGTATTTTCTAGATTTTCTTAGTTAAATTTATATTTTAAGCCATTTAATTAGTTTTTAATAGTTTTTAATTCCTAGAAAATAGAAAATAATCGAAAAATATAAAAATTATTTTGAAAATTCTCTTTTGATATTTTAGATTTTTCTAAGTCTTAATTTTATTTTTCTAGCTTTATTTCACATTTTCTTGTATTTTAGGTAATTATTTAATAGTTAAAAATAGTTTTAATTAATAATAATTAGGTAATTAGTTATAAAAATAATTTTCTTTTCTATAAAATTTCTTTTATCATTAGGTTTGTAAAAATATCATTTTCAAATTTTTAGGGTTAATATTGCTTTAGTTTCACATTTTTATTCATACGTCACGTAGTTTTTAAATTAAGTTTTATAAAAATATAAAATCAAAACATCATTTTAAAAATAGTGATAGCGTTTATTTAATATTTTTTATCTTTTAACTTCCTTTAATTTGCATTTAAGCCCCTGTAATTTGTTGGCTTTTCTTTAGTTATAATCATATCGATTCCTTTTTACATCACAAATACTCTTTTCCGTTCAAATTTCTCGATCACTTTCGTTTGGTGATCCATTGCATAGCTTCTTTGGGACATAACGACCGGGAAACCCTATACTCCTCGATCTTCATTGAGTTCGTGCTTAAGCCGTTTTAAGTTTCTTACTTACCATTCACAAGTATCGGTCACCATGAGAAAACTTGACGGTTTAGCACGGATCGATCATCAACATCTTTCTAATTGCTCGACCTATGAAATCATTTTGTATCGGGGTAACATGGGCCAAGATGGTTGAAACAATCAAAGAATGAGATTTATTAAATTCTTCCAAAATGTATGCTTCATAGTGATAGTTTTGTAGCATACCTTTGCACTGATTCACGATGATTATCATGCTTAACGATCTCCGAACGCAGCTTCCAACTCTTTATTCGGAAAGAAGAAAATAGTAGACATGCCTTGAAAGAAATTCAATAAGCAAAATAGGCTTTGATAAGCAATAACGGATACATAAAGTCTTGGTATCAGGAAGAAAAATAATTTGTGCTTCTGGACCAACAAAGGCTTCAAGAACTATCCCATCGAACACATTTATACTAACATACAAATCCAACACATATAGTATTACGCTAACCTAAGTATTGCAATTTATTGTGAACAAAGGCGTATGTAATATTATGACACATAAATGTGGTATTTAAAGTCGAAATATTAGAATATCACTTTTCCGGTATATACATTTGCGGTATGATGAAAGCGAAATGATGGGTCAAAAGCGACTTAGTAATCGAAACACCAACTAAAATGACAGTTTGAGAGATTATAAATCTTGATATGTTTGGGAGTTTAATCAAATCATCTATAAAATTTTTGTCAAATATGTTGGCAAGAAAACAATTTTAATTAGGACATGCGGACCATTGAGCTGTAAGAATGTATGTTATAAGCATGCGGAACGAGTTCATTAAGGCTTCCTATAGACTCCAACTCTTTTCAAGAAATAGATGAACTTTTGCACACAATTCCTAATCAATGAAGTAGCAACAAGCGTAACAAAGAATTCGTCAACTCTAAGTTATATTCCTCTATAACTATTGTTTGTTACCCAACTACCATTAACAAACTTCAAGTTTATTACTTGTTTTAAAAGAACCTTGTAACATACATGTTAATACAAATAAGCGTAAAACGTTTATTTATATTTTACGATTTTCTAATGTTTTATTGATAATGACGTAAAATCATTTTAACGAAATAAATAAAATATGTAAAGCTTTGAGCTAAAATTTACTAACTCATTTTGTGGAAAACTAGAAGGGAGGGGTTTAATAGTTTCTTGATTAAAACTTCGTTTTAAACTATTTAGATTGACTTATGTCAATCTATTAGATGTGTATGTTGGATGTTGATAGATAAGTATGTAAGTATGTGATGTAAAGGTAGACAGTAAGAAACACAAAACCACGACACGAGTGTTTATAGTGGTTCGGCTACAAGGACACCTTCCTCGCCCTACTCCACTCCCCGAGTCACCTACTCGAGAGTTCGTTAGCACCACATAACACAAACTCCTTGTGGCGGAGAAGCCTTCACAACGTCGCCTACTCTTTATCCGTACAAGGCTAGACACCGGGTTCTTCCACGAGGTAGAATCAAACCTATCACAACGTCGCCTACACTTTATCCGGTAAAGGCTGAATACCGAGTTCCATTACAAAGGAGGAACTACTACCTAACACTACACAACACCTATCCCAAAGGAGACACAATCCTTATTACAACATCATCAAGGATATCAATATCCTTTGCCCAAACTAATCTATCTTGTACATCGATGCACCTTATCGAATGTACACCCTAGGAACCTTTCACTAATGCCTTTGAACGACACCTAGGCACCCTTCACTAATGCCTTCAACACGGACGTTCGGCACCCTTCACTAATTACTTTGACACGAATCTTCGGCACCTTCCACTAATGCCTTCGACTTGACCCTTTAGACATCTTTCACATATGTCTTTAACACAACACTTCTAATGAGAGAAGAAAGAACTATCAACAAGATAACATCAGTAGTCTTGATGATGACGAAGCTTGGCAACCCATGGACTTGAGCTTGCTCGACTTCAAGAGGTGGTGATCTTGCCTTTAAGAGGAACCTAGAGAATCACACAAATACAAAACTACATAGAAAGATCCTTTGGATCCGAGGTTAGAGAGTTTACAATACTAAGAGAAAGTATGTGTAGAAGTGGCACTTTACAATGAAGAAATGGCTCACTATTTATAGGCAAAAAACAACCATCGTCCCGGATCCTCTGGATCCCTTGCTTGAGGGATCCGTCCAGTGTATTCTTGAGGATCCGCTAGATGCTCCTCCTATTTGGGTTATGGGTCATGGATGATGGGTCATGGGTTATGGACTTTGGGTCATGGGTATTCAAATAGATACAATGTATCTAGACATTGGATCATGGGTATGGCTCATAGACAATGGATAATACCCAACATGACTTCATGCATGATGTCATGCAATGGGTCATGGGTTGTGGATCAAGCTCCATGGGTATGGGTCATGGACTTTGGGTTTACCCAACTCCATTCAATGTATCTAGTCAATGGGTCAAATACTTAGATTTCTACATTACATTACCTATTATAATATATATATATATATATATATATATATATATATATATATATATATATATATATATATATATATATATATATATATATATATATATATATATATATATATATATATAAGTACATATCTATATTATGTAAACACTAGTTGTTATACATATGCATTTCTATAAGATGTAAACACTATTATTTGTTTAGTGTTTTATATGAAAATGTAAGTGTGTTAGTAAACTATTGGCTCAAACCATTTACGTATTTTATTTGTTTCATTAAAATGATTTTACGTTTGTTATCGACAAAACATTAGAAGATCGTAAAATATAAATAAATGTTTTCTGACTTATTTGTATTAACAATCTCCCCTTTTGTTGATGAAAAACATAAGATTATTTTAAGGAAAAACTAAAATTCGTAAAAGTTTGAATTGGAGTTTTTACTCTCTTCTCCCCTTTTTGTCGAAACAAAAAGAGCGTCGAAAAGAAACTAACACATTGTTTAAAGAAAAACATGTGAAATTTAAAAATATGAGAAGTAGATAGTAAGGGAAGAGAAGGATTCTTGTATTAGCTCCCCCTTGACGGGTGCTTCCCTTTGTTAAGGGGGTCAAGTAATTAGAAAGACTAAGCGAGTGTTTTGCAATATCGTTTGCAAATGGTTTCGTATTTTAGACGAACATGCTCCCCTGAGCGAGTGCTCCTTTGTAGGAGGACTTCAAGTAGTAATGTACTCCTATATGAATGTATTGCAACCGTTTTGCAATGTTTTGCTGACAAGAAACTCCCCTTGTTGAGGGTGTCAAAGTATTCAAGTGTATATTGAAAATCTACAAAACAAGGGTTAGAAAACAAGTATACGATGCATAATTTCCTGCAAATAAGACTCAAATTAGTAAGAAAGATTGTTTATGTTGCACGGATCCCACGGTTCCTCCCTGGGAGGGATCCGTCTAGCCGAAAGTGAGGGATCCGTCTACCTGTAAACTCAAGACAACAATATAGATGTAAAAAGTGGTGTCAACACCAACAAGAGTTATATATTAAGGCACCAAACATATTCTCAAGACCATATGGCATATAACATATAATTTCATTCAATAAAAACACGAGAAATGATCTACATATCTCTAAAACTAAGAGAATGACTAGAACATATAATACAAATTCTAATATTTCTAAGAAGTGATGGAAACTTAAAGAGCATCAATGTGCTTGAAATCTAAGGACGGTAGACTTGTTGATTTGGTCCAATTGTTTAAGGAGATGATTAAACATGAAATGCAACTCATTTCGTACTTCTTGAACAAGTCCTTGGGTGAGTTGACAATTAGAGCAATTATTGTCATTACTAGGAAACGGAGGAGGTGGAATGTTTTGAGGTCTCCACAAAGGATGGTGGAATTTGTGAAGGTGAGTTGAGCAACGAGGGTGTGGTCCACTAGAAATGAGGGTGATGATGCATGAGTTAGTGGTGGAGATGGGAAGTCCTCTATATGGTTGGGTCTTTGGTGATTTCTTGTCTCCAAAGATGGACTATTTGATGGTGAAGGTGGTTCTCTATTTAACGAGAAGGTTGATGAATGGGAAGTCCTTGGTGGTGCGTCTTCTAACGAGTAGAGATTTGGATGGGAAAGAGGTTCGGTAAAGGAATGTAGTCTAGGTTCAAGAAATGAAGGCTTGGGTGTTTTACTAGAGCTAGGCGTGTTTGGTTTAGTGCTTGATGAAGCCCTTTCTAACTCAAAAGGTTGAATGCTAATCCTAGCGGTTTTTCTAGCTTTGGTTGATTGAGTTTGTTGATGAGGGATTCTAGCATTTGGACTTCTTACGGGAGATGACTCGGTAGAGGATATCTCATGAACCATATGAGCATTCTTTTTGGATGATCCTTTGGTTGAAGAGTTCTTGCTAGATGCTTTAGTCATAGTGAAAGAGAGGATGTACTAGATGTCTTAGCTACTGATTTTTGGAATGTGGTTTGAACTCATAAGAATACTTGGTTTATAAAGGATGAAGTTGAGTTAATGAATTAAATTCTTGACCACTAAGAATTTTAGCATGCACTAAAGTCAACTATAGTGTTGTTATATTCTAGGAGTCATTTAATGGCAAGTAAAAGTGTTTACACTACCAAAGAGTTTGAATTAGAAGAAAAGGCGATCATAAGTCGCTCGAGACCGGATCCCACGGTTCTCTATCTTTAGGGATCCGTCTAGTTATAAACTAGGGATCCGTCTATCAGACAACACAATGGTGGAGTGATTATGTTCTTTTAGGGTCTAGTACCTATAAATCTTGAGTGTTTGGGTTCCCTAAGATGTCTTAAACGGTATGGGACTTAAATATCCAACCATAAGAAGTGAGGATACCTAATGATGGTTTTTGGTAAGAAAATGGACTTTTTGAGAGTGCAACTAAGTATTTAAGGATAATACTAATGATTTGAGGATGACAAATGAAGACAATTGATCCTAGAGATCAAATGGTAGCTTAAGAAAAATTTGGAAAATTCCTAAAAAATTAAAGGAAATGAAAAACTAGTTATTTGTCAAAATTAAGAGAAATAGCAAACTAAGTGTTTTGAGATGTGAGGAACAATATGTGAGTATTGGAGCGGAAATATGGTGAGTTTTGGTGAAGTGATAAATCAAAATACCTTGAATGTGATCCTATGTTAGCTATGGTGAGTATGAAACCTAATGATCTTGAGGAAGACTAAAGAGATCCTAAAGTATCATGTTTAGCTAGTATGATATGGTCTAGAGGATTGGATTGAAGTGATAGTGTATAAATCCTATGCTGTTTACGAATCCCATGGTTCCCTCATCCGAGGGATCCCGCTAGTTATAGCTCGGGGATCCCACTCACGACCAGTAGCTTCTCGACAAATGTGCAAAATTTGCACTCTTTAGCAAATACTAATCCTAATCATTGCTACATTCAATAATCAAATATGCAAGCAACAAATATTACGCATAGTAAGTAAGGGCGACTAGAAGGTAAGCAAATTGAGCGGGACCGACTTCTTGATTGTAATCAAGCCATCGTAAAATTCTCATTTTTGGGTTCCCTAGGTTAGAATGTTTTAGTTCATGTCATGCCATCTACTTAGAGCTACGTCATAAACTACAGAAATATTGTTTAAGTTGTTTTACAGACCATTGTTCACAAATTAAGGTCCACGACCTTACCTTCCCTCCCATTCAAACTCCTACTCCATCGCCTCTACTCTTCACCCCTTCACCCCTACTTCTTCTTCTTCATGAGGAAGTTAGCAAAACATTTGAACATCCCTTTGTTTGTTGAACTTTGTGAAAGGCTCGGGATGTCTGGCGGTTGGTCAATGTATGCTAGGGGGTCAAGTTGAACGTTGCCAATGGGGTTGCTTCCTTCTCCTCTTTCATCGATGAGTCCGTTGGTGGGTGAGGTCTCTTGCCTTCAACCATAATCCACCGTAGTCTTCTCATCGGACAAGGCACCATGACCTTGTTGCAAAAGGTATGGTCATTGGAGTAGGGAGATGGATCTAGAGCAAAGACGAAATTGGCTAGGCGAGTCAAGAGCATGGCATGGGAGCACCATCTTGTCCGTCCTTTCACACTTGCCATTCGTTTCATCATGTAATAAGCGAGGTTGAAATGAGTCCGATTACATAAGGCAATAAATCATGTAGACTAGGCAAGCGTTGGGATGATTCTTATTTCCCACCAAACAAAGGACGTTCTCCTTAGCACTAGTTCCCATTTCTTGTATAATGGGAACATCTCCAAAGCTCCATTTGAAAGAGATCTCTATAGATGACCTTGGACTTCCTAGTGACTCTTGACCGAGAAGCTCTTTCCATGAAGATGGTATCTCTTACCGTAGTTTGTTCCGGGAGGGTGTGAAGTATACCTCGATGATCCACCATGTCATGAAGATCGGACAATGACCATTCATTTGAGTACATGCATACTCCTTGACAAGGATACTGAAGTATCCTAGCAAACTCTTCAAGAGTGAAGGTGAATTCATGCTCATTGATGATAAAAGCTATCAAAATGGTTCCATCTTCATTTGAATGATCCTCATGCTCTTGTAAAACTCTAGGACAAACACCGACAAATTTGTTCATTGATGCTCAAGAGGCATTGGAAGTTGATTCGCAAAGACTTGGGGAATGTCGGTGTTGTTGATGAATGAGGGTTCAACTACTCGTCCTTCGTGGAATAATCTCTTTTCCAACAATTTGAAGGCTTTTCGGTCATCCGGTTCAAGCCATCCTTTCTATGATACATGTGAATGTAATGTGCGTGTCTTGGTAATCTTGTTGTCTATTGCTAGGCATGATTGGTCCTAAACATCAAAACCACAATGTGGTGTTAATTGTGTGAATAGTATCCTAATGGGGTTCATCACAATTTGCTCAATACATCTTCATTGAATTCAAAAATGAGTTTAATTTGTATTAACAATGTTGATTCTTTGATTTAGTTTATCTTAGAAAACAATATGATACCAAATTGTGATAAACCCGTTTGAGCTCAATTTCTCAAGATGAAAATTGTACTCCTAGGAATTAAAGAATGGAAATAACAATGTAGTGAAGATTATACTTACACAAGTGATTGTTTCCTTTGAAAGATGATGAATGAACTCCGTGAGCGATGAAATTAGGTTTTATGTTCGTGAGTTTGAGAGAGTAAAGTGAGGAATAGAACTCCACAGTGATCATCTATCACTTAATCTGTCTTCGATGTGCCGGTTCCCACGGATCCTTTGAATGAGGGATCCGCTAGTTCAAACTCGGGGATCCGGTATATCGTGATTAACCGTTTAACAATAATTGAAAATAAAAGAGTTAAACGAAACTAAAATTCTACAATAACGAAGATAAAAAAATATATATAAAAAATGATAATGTTCAGATACCAACCTAGACTTTGTATAATCTGTGAAATCCTCGACTCCTGCTATAACATCAGCAAAATCGACTTATACGCAGCATAAACGAGCCCAAAATTTAAATTTTAATGTAAAGGAAACATGTCACGCACCATATGTGCCTCAATGTGCATAAACTTTCTTGTTTCATCTTGGTGGCCTTTTGGAAATTGATCCAGGCTTAAACTTGGAAGCCTCATGTCAAGCAAGCTCAGGAGGCACCGGGGATGAGCCACACCAGGTATAGCAATACTACACCCTGCAACACCAGTAGCAACCAATACAATAAATAAGATATGCTCAACACCCTCGTTAACTTTCATATCATATTGGTATAGAGAACTGTGCACCGAATTGTATACTAATCAAATAGTATTAGATGAAATGCTTAAAATAGAAAAAAGGTTTATAATATCCGCATCTATGCAAAGTCCAAAATCACTATCGTTGCTTATAAATCTAATAATGGCATGGCGTGATGAAAAACTAAAAATAATTGAATGATACAGATTTTTTGGGTTTGATTAGTGATGAAAAACTGAATCAACATTGATTGATGGCCTGATTTTAGGTTTTCTTAATATTTGAATTCATATGTAACTGTAAATTAAAGCATCTATATTTTGTTTTCAAAGCTTTCAACACAAACATTCAAGTGCTCTAGTGGTTGAGTGTTTGTTGTTTGAAACTGCCTTCAACATAAAACGACTTAAGAGAGAACTTAAAAGCGCACACACACACACACACATATATATATATATATATATATATATATATATATATATATATATATATATATATATATATATATATATATATATATATATATATATATTACTAACATTCTACCCGCAAAGCAACGGATTGAAGGAAAGTTGTTTAATGAGTTTTTGATTTTACGGTTTTTTTTGCCGAATATAATTGAACGGTTTTCTATAATGGATTATAGTTTTTAGAAATTGTGTGTTATATCATGAGATTATGAATAATTAATACGTCATATTATTATATGCAAATTTAAAAAGTTATTAATTTTAATCATAAACATATTAAATTCTTTTTATTAGTTATATTTTGCTATTGTAATAATCAATTTTATGTGCAATTAGTGTATTTTAAAATTTTATTTTAATAATTATTAATAATAGAATGTATGTTAACTTAATTTCTTTAACACTTTTAAAGATAAAAGATTTCAAGTATATTATAAGTAGTAGAGATTATGAACTAAAAGTAACATTTTGTAAACAGGAAGTATGCAAAAGAAACTCAATTAGAGTTTGTTCTACAAACATCTTGTCTTGGTGTAGTTCAAATGCTAAGCGGATAATAATTTGAGGATTTAATTCTATTATCCTACTTTTCAAAGTGGCTAAAAGGATAAAATTACTAATTAAGCCATCATTGATTTAGTTGATTTTGTAAGACAACATATGCATGTGTATGTCGGTGTGTAAAATAACAATTAGGGCCTGTAATTTGTACAATTATTTATTCGTAAAAAACTCATTTTATAACTTTGATTCAGTTTTGAAACGATTAAGAGCCACCTCTAACTCAAAGTATATAGATATGAATGTAGTCATTCAATAAACATAAGCTATATTTTCAATGTTGTGAAGTTTTTTCACCGTTCCAACTTTAATAATTTTTTTAAGGCACATTATGTTCCTTAGAGAAAATGATTAGTTCTTCTTGAGACATATGTATACACTAGAAGGGTACCCGCGTAATCCGGCAACGGGTACTCGGTGACTATTTTTGTGACGATCAAATATTTTTCATTTTAAACTTTTTTATTTAGCAACTCTCAAATGCTATAAAGTAGTAGATATGTTTTTCAAAAGTAAAGCGTTTAGTGTTAATGGTTAACATTTTTATTTTTCAAAAATTTTAAGATTAACTTGGTGGCTATAAGTGTAGTGAGATTTTTTAATACACAATTCAATTAAAATGTATCATTATTGAAAGTGGGTTATATATAGTTTAAATGAGATTTAAATTTTCGTGATTTTACATTAATTTTATATTTATACTTTTCTTTTATAGTATTATTTTTGTTTTAAAATTTTAAGATAAAGAAAGTCTACAATGCTTTATAATGTAGTATATATACTGAAAGTTGAAGCTTAGTATGTTTCTTGTTTTTGTAATTCTTGATAAATTATATTTGTAAATTACTTTAACATGATAAATTAATAAAAATAAAAGTTAGATCGATTAATATGTAGGAAATTTTGGTTGGTTGGAGTGTTACTCTACTAACTTTACTCTACTAAATTTTGGTTGGTTGGAGTATATTTGAAATATGATGATTACATTATTGAAATGAACGTCATTGTTGGGTACTAAATGTGTAACAGTAATATGGACAAGGCGACAAGCTATATGAGGGCTCACTTGAAATTTTCAATGAAGAAGCGTGAATTTTGGAGACTCATACTTGGGTAAATCCGATGAGGATTTGGCCTTACGCTATTGGTAATCCTTAGAAACTTTGTAGTATTCGTTAAATATAGGTTTGTTAAAAACTATGACAAAGTTTGCAAGATTCGTTAATTTAGGTTGTTAGATTTCTTTTACATAATTTAAAACTAGAAGGGTATCCGCGCATTACGTCTTGTAGATTACCCGTATTTATATTTATTACGAGCAAGTATAAAGAAAGGTTTGTGTTAGCCTTAATTGTTTTATTAGAAGTGATGGTCATTCACGGTTAGGAACTTTGTAACGTGTTAGATATCGCGATAGAATAGTCAACGAGTTTCAGTGGACTTAAAGCTAATTAGTTATAAGTTAAGTTAAGCTAGCCTTATGTATGATGTAATCCAACCCAAGCCCAAACGAGCTCATGGAAAGCCTTTTAGGGCATCATGTATTCCAACTATAAATACCCCTCAAATGGTCATTTGAGGGGTGTGCTTGAGTGTGTGTGTGTGTGTTTTCTTTGGAGCAATATAACATCTTGTCTTTATCTTTCTACGCATAACATACACGGTTCTAACATCAAGTCACCAATCTTTCTCATCTTTATTTCTTTCATCTTCACGCATAGTTTGTGTTTGCGTTGTTCGTGTTCTACGCTTAACGTGTTGGCTTTGTGATAAGGTTGATAGATTTAAGGTCCTACAATTGGTATCAATCGCCAAACAATTGGTATAAATTTCAGAAAAACAAAGAATCAGAATTAGAAATTGGTTATCGAAATTTGGTTTCTAAAGAACAACTATTGCAAATCAAGTATAACACACTTGATGTGAATTTGAACTTGAAAATTAAATCTTTAAACAAGGAAATTTCTGATTTAAATAACCAACTTTCTAAACAAAAGAAATGTTTTCTAATCTTGAAAAGAGAAAAAGCAATTGATTCTTGATTTTCAAAAGAGAAGATTCTCTTCTTGATGAAATTCTTGATAAAATGAAAAAATCCAAACTTTAGAAAATTTGCTTTAAAAGCGGGTCATTACGCTCAAACAATCAAGATGCTTTAATCAAGTAAATCCAGCGTTTCATACTAATAATAGAATGACACTTGGTAATGACCCTTCGTTCCTCAAGAAAGCTCGAAATCTCGAGAATGTGCTAAACAATGGAAATGCTTTACATGAACCCATTATTGTTCGTGATTCTCTTGAAACGTTAGAACTATCTCGAGGAGAGTAGATCAAAATGAAACAAAAAAATCCGAAATCAAACCAATTGTTATAACAAATGGAACAAAATTAACGAATTACTTTTGTTAATCAAAAGAAAAGTCAAAGTTTTCCATCACACCAAGTGTTTCAAACAAAGAGTCAACACTGTTTCAAAATCTGTTTCAAAACCGGTTGTTGTCTCAAATTCTCTTCGAACATTGAACAAATGTCTTCAAACAATCCTTTTAACACAAGTGATGCGAGAAGTATTTTGAAAATGTGAAAACTAGAATTGTGGATCTTCAAGACATCGTTAAAACTAAAACAAATATTACAACAAACATCCGGTTTAATAGTTTTGATAATGAAAATAAAAGTATTTTGAAACTCAAATTGCCCCTCGTTTGAATGCCATCGGTGCAAGGGTAATTCATTTGAACAAGCATTTTGAAAGAAACAAATGACTTTGTCAAGGACCATAAATCCGATAAAGCAAGCTAATGAAAGTGTTGAACACATCAAAGTTTTGGAAAATTTAAATGATTCTCTCTTGAAGATGTTCGACTACCGATATTATGTCTATCATTTTACAAACATATTCTGTTGAAGATCATGAAAGACTCAACTTGAGACCTCCAAAATTGTTTCAAAATATGAAAAGTACTTGAGAAACTTGAAAAGAAAATGTCTCATATTTTAAACAACTTGATCGAAAAAGCGAGGAATGCAAGTATGACAAAGCGTCGTATGGCGTGCCTACAATGACATGAAAGCGAAAAATGATCTTTTGAGGGCTCATGGAATGTCAAAAAGGAAAGGCGATGGATACTAAGATTTCAAAACCATTGGTGAGGAGAAAGCAAATGTTCCCAAACCGGTTTTAAAACCAAAATATACTGCTTTATGCCTCCTCCAAAAGTCAATGAGAAAAATAATTTATCACAATCAGTCACTCCACCTGCCTTGCCTAAACAAAATGTGGATAAAGGAAAAGCGGTTATCGATAAACCAAAAGTCTTAGCACCTGGGCTTTTTAAGATGAGTACCACTAATGCGTCTGCCTCTACATCTAAAACATATGGAACAAACGACATAAGTTTAGAAAAGCACTCTAAAAAGACTAGGAAAGCTGAAACCACTTCTCTAGATAAGATTGTGAATCCTAATGAGTGTGCCTTACCTTCTACAGGACTAGGAAGCACCTCTAGGAGCAGCAGACTAAAGCCTAAGAGCAATACAAGGAACAATAGAGTCTCGCTTGCCTCTAAGAGTAGTCGCTTGAATAAAGAGAAGAAAGTAGAAGAACACCCTAGGAATTTACCGCTTTGTAATAAGAAAGACATTTCATCCGAATGTAATGAACCTATGAAACTTGCTAAGTCTAATGAATCATTGAATCTGTTTGTTTAACTTGCAAGAAATCAGAACTAATGTTCATGATGATTGTGTTTCTAAGAATGAGATTGTTAAGCTGTTAAGAAGAATGTTCCCAAAAGAACTTATGCTAAGCGAATAGGAAGACTAGTTGCGAGACTTAGGGTTTACACTCTTGATAGGGAGCATCTTGTTTACTTTAGGGATGACATTTGGAAACCCACGGGTAGAACTTTCACACTCGAATGGTAGAATGAGTGATGCACTGTCTTACCAATAGATAACTTCTATGAGTGTGATCGAGGATTTTACCTCTAACCCAAAGGAACCAAAATTAAAACGGTTTCCAAAATCTTCTTCTTACGTGATTGGCGGGTTATCGAAATATGTCTTTGGATCGTCGACTCGGGGTTGCTCAAGCACATGACCGGGAATCTGAAGCTGCGATCAATTTCGTCGGCAATTCATGGAACCGTGACGTTCGGAAATGATCATGTAGCGACTATCGTGGGTTATGGAGATCTACCTTTTGGAAATTATTTGATCACTCGGGTTTACTATGTCCAAGGGTTGGGACATAATTTGTTTCGATCGGGCATTTACGTGATGCGTGATTTAGAGGTTGCTTTTAGGAAAAATGATTGCTTCGTTAGAAACTTAGATGGCGATCTCTTAAGCGGGAATCGTGATACAAACTTGTATGCTATCGAAATCAATCAAATGGCCTCTTCATCACCAATATGTCTTATGACACGAGCATCTGGAACTCAGTCCTGGTTGTGGCATAGACGGTTATCCCATCTCAATTTTGACACCATCAACAATCTTGCCAAAGACAACATCGTCAATGGACTTCCAAAGTTCAAATACACCAAGGATCACTTATGTCCATCATGCGAACAAGGAAAAAGCAAAAGAGCATCATATAAACCCAAACCCGTACCTAGTTCGGAAGCAAGGTTGCATATGTTGCACATGGACTTATGTGGCCCAATGAGAGTTGAAAGCATTAATGGGAAAAAGTATATTCTTGTTATCGTTGATGACTATTCAAGATATACATGGGTTAGGTTTTGAGATCAAAAGAAGCGAAGCACCGTGCATCATCATCACCTTCCGAAATGTATTCAAGTACTTCTTCAAGCTCCGAAGAGTTGTAAGAAGCCGACAACGACACTGAATTCACAAATCGGAGTTAAAAGCTTACTTTGAAGATGTTGGAATAACTCATCAAACATCGTTGTTAGAACTCCATGCAGAATGGGGTAGTTGAAAGAAGAAATCGTACTCTTGTGGAAGCCGCTCGTACAATGCTAATTTATTCTAGTGCACCGTTATTTCTATGGGTCGACGTTGTTACCGCTTGTTTCACTCGTAACCGATCCCTAATCCATCCTAGATTCAATAAAACCCCGTATGAGCTTGTGAACAACGAAAACCCGATATCTCTTACTTTCACGTGTTTGGCGCTTTGTGCTATCCAACGAACGACGGAGAAGATCTAGGTAAATTGAAAGCTAAAAGTGATATTGGAATCTTCATTGGATATTCGAGATAACTCGAGGGCATTCTGGGTGTATAATGGAAGAACTAGGAGGATCATGGAGACGATGAATGTGAGATTTGATGAACTTTCATATGGCTTCCGAGAGACTCGCTCTAGAACCCGCACTAAACCCCAGACTTCTTGACACATCGTTTAGGACTCGTACCTCAAAGAGCTCAATCAACTTCGTTTGACAATCCTAAAGAACAAGAATGGGAGAATTTCTTGAGTTAATGTTCGATGAATACTATGGTGGAACTTCGACAAATGCATCAAACCATCATTCCGCTGCACCCGCTCAAAATCATCCTCCACCACCAACAGAAGATGCATCTACAACGGTCAAAACCAATGCACCAACTCCATCAACATCATCTACATCTACTCCAGTTCTTGCACCCGTTCTACCAGCAATTGATGAGCAAAACCAACACCATACCGATGCAACGTTAGATGAAGACTTATTTGAAAACCCGTTTGCTACAGAATCAGCTGAATCTTCTTCAAGCTTACGAGAACCATCTAACTCGCATACATTTAACCAACGGTATCCTTCTACTCTGAAGTGGACAAAAGACCACCCAATTGAACAAGTTATTGGTGAACCTTCACGGCCAATTCAGACGAGACGCCAACTTGCCACCGATTGCGACTTATGCGTTTACCTTTGCTCAATTAGCAATATAGAGCCAAAGAACATTCGCGAGGCAATGGCAGAACCCGCATGGATAGAAGCGATGCAGGAGGAACTTCTCCAATACCGTCTTCATGACTCTTGGGATATGGTTCCAAGACCCATTGACATTCGCGTCATTGATCTCAAATGGTTATGGAAGAACAAAAGGGACGAAGAGATGATCGTAATTCGCAACAAAGCTCGTCTTGTGGCCAAAGGATATGAGACAAGAGGAAGGATAGATTTCGAAGAGTCATTCGCCGGTAGCTAGACTTGAAGCGGTCAGATATTCTTAGCCTATCGACTCACAAAAACATCACGGTTTATCGATGGACATTAAGACGCGTTCTTGAATGGAACTCGAAAGAAGAAGTGTACGTGAGTCACCGAAGGCTTCATCGACTTGGAACATCCGGACTACGTCTACAAACTCAAAAAGGCAATCTATGGATTGAAACAAGCTCGAGAGCGTGGTATGACGAATCGTCTCTTTCCTTATCCAACACAATTTCACCAAAGGCACGTTGATCCTACCTTGTTTACACAAAATGCAAAAAGACATTTTGATTGTTCGATTCGTGGGCGACATCATCTTTGGGTCCACTAATCCGAATCTCTCAAAACATTTTGAAAATATCATGAAAAGCAAATTTGAAATGTCCATGATGGGGAACTAAAATTCTTTCTTGGTTTACAAATACATCGGTCCCCTCGTGGAATTTTTATAAATCAAGCTAAATACACAACCGAGATTTTGAAAAATCATGGTATGGATAATTGTGATTATGTTGAACACCAATGGTAACTTCACCAAAAATTGGAGCCGATTTGTTTGGGAAACCTATTGATCGAAGAAATATCGAACTGATTGGTTCTCTCATGTACCTCAACGCTAGTCGACCCGATATTCTTTTGTTGTTTGCTTATTAGCACGGTTTCGTGCAAAGCCTACCGAAGCCGCACCTCAAAGAGGTTAAAAGGATCTTCGGTATCTCAAGACATCCATTCACATGGGACTTTGGTATCCGAAGGAATCCGGATTTGATCTAATTGCCTTTTCGATGCGAGACCACATAGGTGATCAAGTTCTGACAAAAAGTACATCCGGAGGAGCATAATTTTAGGAGAAAAGTTAGTAAGTTGGTCTTCAAAGAAACAAGATTGCCTTGCACTTTCAACCGGGCTTAGTATGTGTCTCTATCTGCGTGTTGTGCTCAAGTTCTATGGATGAGAACACTACTCACAGATTATGGCTTTACTTTTGATAAAATACCTATGTATTGTGACTCGAAAAGTGCCATAGCCATATCATTCAATCTGTTCATCACTCAAAGACTAAGCATATCCGTGTCGCTACCACTTCATCAAAGAGTACGTCGAAATGGTATTGTTGAATTATTTTTCGTGAAGATCGATTACCAACTCGCCGATATATTTACTAAAGCCCTTCCAAAGAAAGGTTTGACGATTTAGTTCGACGAATTGAATGCGAAGCCTAACCCCGAGGAGTTAGAACGTCTTCTGAATCTTCTTGAAAATGATTTTCCAAAAGCTTATTTGTAAATATTTTTGAAAAACAAAATACAAAATTTGAAAACCAACAAAAGCAAAATATAAAAATATAAAACTTTCAAAAATACAAAACAATAGAAAATCAAAATCCAAAAATATTCTTCTCACGACATGTCTCTTGTATAATCGATATTAGATGCGTTTCTAGAAATGTCATTCAACAATGATACGGGCATGTCTGAGATGCTTGAGCGAGAGTTCTTTAATTGTTTTCTAAAACATGTCGTTTCTCAAAATTTTCTTCAAAAATGGCTTTTGTATACTTGATGCAAACCCGGACTTCAATATAATGGCTTACGATTACTTGATTGTAACCCGATCTTTAAAGAAAGGAAAGTGCTATGCAAAATCGATTTTCATAAATATCGAGCACTTATCCTAAAACAAATGAAGATAATTCTTTTCAATATCTTCAAAGATTTTTAAAATCTTCATCTTATGTACCATTGATTGAAATTTTCAAAAGATTTTTCAAAATCTCTCTCATTTGGTACCAAGATAACTCCTCTAAACCCTTAATTGATTCTAAATTTTACGTATGAAAATATGCTTTCATTAAGGGGAGTATTAAACCAAAATTGTTCCAAAATTCATGCTAAATCGGTTTCTCTCAAATGCTTTTCGAAAAACATATCTTTTAATCATTTTGTTTCAAAAACATCACAGATATGCTATTTTTGGGGGAGAAGCGTGATTAAATGTGATCAAAAAGTTAAATGATCATTGTTTGAATCTCAAAGAGCTCGACTCGAGACGGAACCAATGAATTGTGAAAAATCAAAAGTCAAAAATGTACCATCTCGAAAAACTTTCTATGGACTTTACCGGGACGGGTAATAATTTCAAGCTAGTTCACTAGTGATGTAAACGTGTCTCGAATCGGTCTAGTTCATTTAAAGTCGATCAATTCAAAAGTGCGAACTCTACTCTCCATGCGATTTACATCAAAACTTATAAGCACATGTGAAGGGGAGTGTTTCGAAAATACAAAACTCTCGGAGTGTCTCAAACATGTTTTCTATCATAAACACTCGAGAGATTTTCAAGAAAAATGGTTTTATGGCAACAATAGGACGGTCATGGAGTTATAAGGTGACTAAGGATAGGAAATTAGTCCTATGATGCGCGAGGCGGAGGGATCTACCCAAGGACATCACAAATAGTTAGTATTAGAAGTCCTTAGGAATGATTGAAAAAAGGAGTAATGTGAGAAAGGAGAAAGAAGGGTGAAGAATTAAAAGAAAAGTAAAGAAAGGATGAAAAGAAATAGCCCTCCATTATCAACCTTAGGCGAAACCGGGTTCAATACATATGCTATTGGTTGTCACTTAGATGACGCGGTATTGAAGACAAAGATGTCATGGACCCAAATGGCGCCTTGCACTAAAACTTCTTGCCACTCAATTCCTCTTAAAAGGATTTGTTTCATTCTCACTAGGAACCCTACATAATCTATCGACTTTCTCTTAGAGATCGTTGGTATTGAAGAAGAGACCTCTTCCTAGTCTCCGCTCGGGAAAACCAAATGCACTATTGAGTCTAGAGCCACGAGATTCATCAAAAGATCTCATAGGAACACTTGACATGACATCGCTTGTTGTTCATCAAAAGGACACAAGTGATATATTCTAGAGTCCCACGAGATCTTAGCAATGCCAAAACATTTATGAGAAGTTTCACATCGTGATCTTCAATGACTAAATGGAAACTCCGCCAAGGTCAACATCAAGCACCGACAAGCAGTCACCGGTAACTCCCGTGGATTACGCTTAGTGTGTCTCAAACGGTCTGATCGTGAGGTGATGCTTGATGTACCTCGTGACTCATCTGAGCTGTAGGTGTACCGGTATATCGTGTTATCTCACTTGTGGGACTCGGTTCGAGCACGACCCTTGTAAGAATTAGAGATGTGTTTTCACACTATGTCATAACACCCTCGAAATTCAAACTTGTAAGTCTGGGAATCCGCTTATTACTAACTTTGTTTTATGTTTTCTTCTTATGGAAGCTCGGAGCGGATTGATCGTGCAGATTCTCCACATGCTCATACCAACAACACATGAAAGTTCGATCATAATCAAAGGCTACACAAAGTTAAAGATGATTCTTCGTCAATGTCAAAGAATCCTCAAAGTATAAAGACTAGAGAACTACGTCATTGGTAAATCAAAGTCAAATAGAAGTGTGAGCATGGTGGAGAAAGACGTGGAGATACCTAACCAACGAAGTTGACAACGGCAGAATACCACATTAATTGATCACAAAGCATGAAGGAACAAAGAATCAAGACTATTCTATATCTACACACAAAGTTCAAGCTCGAGAAAAGTAAAGACCTAATCAAGTGGAGCATCATTTGAATGACCACCCCTTAGGGGGAGATTGTTAGCCTTAATTGTTTTATTAGAAGTGATGGTCATTCACGGTTAGGAACTTTGTAACGTGTGTTAGATATCATGATAGAATAGTCAACGGGCTCGTGGACTCAGGCTAAGCTAATTAGTTATAAGTTAAGTTAAGCTAGCCTTATGTATGATGTAATCCAACCCAAGCCCAAACGAGCCCATGGAAAGCCTTTTAGGCATCATGTATTCAACTATAAATACCCTCAAATGGTCATTTGAGGGGTGTGAGTGTGTGTGTGTGTTTTCTTTGGAGCAATATAACATCTTGTCTTCATCTTTCTATGCATAACATACACGGTTCTAACATCAAGTCACCAATCTTTCTCATCTTTATTTCTTTCATCTTCACGCATAGTTTGTGTTTGTGTTGTTCGTGTTCTACGCTTAACGTGTTGGCTTTGTGATAAGGTTGATAGATTTAAGGTCCTACAGTTTGGAAACCTAAAATACTGCTCAAGTCGGATTATGAACGAACTAGGGTTTGCTCTCCAAAATACTACACAAATATAGAAAATTCGAAATCTATATATAGATTTACACTTGCGACAACATCGCCTTTTGATGGTGACGTCGTCTGGTCGCCGTCATTAGGGTTTTGTTATGGACAAGTCATCGTTAGGATGGCGTCAGTTGAGGAAGTGTGGCCGTTTGGCTTCATTATGGATGTCGTCTTTGAATGGGTCTTGGTCAGTTCGGTGAAAAAGTAAGCGGCGACTTCTTCGAAATAAGGCGTGGCGCCGTCATGTTGTATGACCCGAGCCATCGCTTGAGACTTTTAGAAAACCTTGTGAGCGACAGGTACGCCTTTGTGTTGGGACGCCGTCGTGTGAAAATCACCTTGAAATCTTGACTTTGTCGTTTTCTTCTTGTTTTCGCTCCTTTTCGTCCAAAAGTGCTTGATTACTGACAATTTGCTTCCAAAAGACCTAAAATATGAAAAGGAATGATTTTAAGCAGTAACGGATATAAAATGTATTGATTTAGGGCTTAAATGACCCCCTAAAAACGTATATTTTAAATCTTTATCAAATATCCCTACACTTGGAATTTGCTTGTCCTCAAGCAAATGTGCTTTTGGCCAATCAATTTATAAGTCATGGGTCATTTAGCATTGGTTGAGAATAGTTTACAACAATGTATACGAAATTCGATTGTTAGAGAGAATAAGATCGGTTCTATTAAGGAATAGTCAAAACAAGCACGAAAATTATATACTAGCACCTCACAATTGGTGTTTGGATTCTCTCATCTCTCGGGTTTATATGAAATATAACATGTAAGGAAATAGAAGATAAACACTCACTACCATCATAATACATAGATTACCATAGGCTTGAGAATAGATCAAACCTCCACCGCTTTGGGGTAAGCACCTAGAAATAACTATCTAAGAGGTCTTTACAAAGGGTTATAATGTTAGGCCGGGTAGGAAATAAAGGGTTTTGTTGTATATGGGGATATTTAGTGGTGGCAAGTCAAAATCTTAGGTCACAAGCATGTAAGACAGCGGCGTTGCTAAGCCAAGACTAAGCCAAGACTCGACTCACTAACAGTAGATAAAAACTTGAAACAAAATCAAAATACATAAACTTAAAACATAAAACATAAAAATAGATGTAGGATGGAAGCCCGTATGTTTTTCTCATTTTTCAACTTTTTTTCTTTTTTTTCTTTTTTTTTACTCTACCATCCTCTAAGATAACATAAAAATAAAGAGATTTATAAGAGCATCCCTACACTTGAGTTTTTATTTTATTAACACTAATTGACCTGATTTGAAAAAATCAAAACACTTTGAGTACTTAATTACGTAGACAAAGGGAATTTGAATTTATCATTCTTTCCCGTTACTTCATAAAATACTACTTTAACCCATGAGTCCCAATCGTCCCAAAACTGTATACAAGGATATGACTCGACTTAACAGCCATGCAAATAACTAGATAATTGAACTAAGGGTTTAAACAATGATTACAATAATGCACTAAAGGTGAGTGCATACAAGGTGGGATAAGGCAATTTGGGTGTAACATTTGGGGGTGAATTTTAAACAATGCTCTTCATTGATATTCCGGAAACCATAACATCACGAGAACCGCGAAAAGATAGGCTCTGAGGGGTTAACTAGGGGTATCGTATACTAAAGATGAGTACATCGCAAAGGCGTGGGAAAATTACTCAACCGATGAGGTTGACATAATTAAATTACAGGTTTAAAACAAGGGTTATCCTAATGCCTCTTATCATTTAGTTAATCCTAACTACACGAATGTAGTCTCACTAGCGATCTCGGAATGCATCACAAAACAAGTTCTAGAATCTATTATACTACCGGTACACTCACTAAGCATTAAAGATGAATGCTTTTATTTCTAAAGATCTAAGGCGAACCTCACATTTTTAGGTGGAATTTGAGTGGTATACGGTTTTGTGCTAGTTATATAACTCATATCCATGAGACGCTTTATTAAGACTAAAGTTTTACTCAGTAAATGCCATAAAAATTTTAAATTTGGTGATAAAATTACCCTAACAAATATTTCTTATAGTTTATTTCACAATACCAAAGACAAGACAAAAGCAAGTAAGTGAATAGTTTCTAAGTTCCGCTTTATTCTTCTTCCCTACACTTAAACCGAAAATTGTCCCCAATGTTCCCGAAAGTATCAAAGTTATGATAAAGAAAGGTAAATAAAGAGAAACTAATACTCCTCTGATTAGCTCGGTAGGATATGCGTAGAGTTGCGGTTAAATCTTCCTCTAAGAAGAATGAGCAAGTAATAAGTGTTGCTTCCATCATGTACTTCATATTTTTGTCTAATATAAGTTGCACACTTATAAGAAAATGGAATGAAACCTCGCATAAAATCGGCGGTATAAACTATATAAGAACAAAACTACAATAGAAAGCAAATAAGATATAATGCTTGATGAATGGATGTTTGCAGATTTTCTGAAAAATTAAGAATTGGAAATTTCCAAAAATTACAATTTAGATAGAAAACGAAACATGAAATCTGTTTATACATTGCCTGATGCCGTCGGGCTTTATTTCCAACGCCTTCAGGTTGTCTTGACAGAAAGATTCTGATGTGTTTTCCGGAAAAATTCCTTCTTTAAAGACCTGGAAAAATTCCTGCAAAACATCTATTATGACTCGATACAAGCATTTGAGTCTAACAAACACACAATATATACAATTCCAATTATTGTTAATCTCATGTTCATACAAGTTCTAAAAACATATGTGATCTTCCCTACAATTATCTTTTTGTAAAATACCTTTATATGCAATTTAGACGAAGTTAAAAACAAAATAAAGCATTTTCACAAAATAAACATGAGAATTAAGCAATAACGAAAAGATATATAAAACACACAAACAAAATGAAAACAAACATGCAAGCAATTAAACATGGGTTGCCTCCCAAGAAGCACTTTTCTTTATTTATGAGTCTTGTAGCTAGACTCAAGTCATACCCTACGCACCTAGGTGAGTGAGTTCATCCTTAAGGACATCGGTGGGATCGAACTTCTTTTAATTTCCTACTAGTGCGCTTAGTCCGTATGCCTTTTCAAACATCTCACCATTGGGATCATAGATCCTCATCCTAATGTGCCACTCTCCATTCCCACCACTAGGTGGCTTATCCCAATTCCACTTATGCTTAGGCTTATTACTCTCAACTTTACATCTATTCATGCAAAGATTAATAGGCAAGGTTCCTAGAAATTCGGTCATCTTCCTAAACACTAAAGTATCCTCGAATGGATTTACCTCAATATACCTAGCCAATTATTGCTCTAAGTCGCATGTGTTATTCATGAAGGCTTCTTCTAGATAGAAAGGTCGTTGCAAAATCTCTATTGGTCCAAGGTCAATATCTAGATGGGTTCCTATCTAGGAATGCTTCTTAACATCATAGATTGACCTAGCACTCCCTTCTCCTACCATTATTTTTGACATCTTACAATCGATTATGGCACTAGCGGTAGCTAAGAAGCCTCTTCCAACCAATAATGGACATGTGGTATCACTAGTCATATCTAGTACATGGAAATCCGCCAAAAGAGTCAATTGTCCTACGTGTACTACCATGTCCTTCATTATCCCTACCGGATATGCAAAACTAGCATCCGCTAAACCTATGATGGTTTCCGTTGGTTCTAACTTTCCTAGGTTAAGGCTTTTATGGAGGGACAATGAAAGAAGGTTGATGCTTGATCCTAGGTCGGCTAATGTGTCGAAAGCCTTGGAATTTCCAATGCTACACGGAAGAATGAATAAGCCGGGATCATTTAACTTCTTAGGTAATTTGTTTTGCACAAATGCGGACCCACGTTCTCCCAATTTTAGTCTTTGCTCATATTTGTCTTTCAAAGCATGATAGTAAGGAGCATGAGTTAAGACTTCAAGAACCGGTTTTTCTTGGTAAAGCTCCTTAAATTCCTCTTCTAGAGTAGATTTAGGTTCTTGATTAGTTGGTGTTTCAAGATTTGGATGGACCATTAACTTAGGTTTTTGGTCTTTTGGGGTAGTTTGCTTGAAACATGTTTTGATGGTGTTAACCGAGTGGACTTGCGGGTGTGAGGGGCATGGATATGCGCTTTCCCTCGGTGAACAAGAACATTGATTCGATGAAATAAAATTTAATTTTGGGTTCTTGATGGTGTCACTTGGGAGTGCTCCTACAACTCGGTCATTGAAGACTTTCAAGAGGGTGTAGAGTTTATTTGTCATCTTGCCTTGTTTTCGTTTGCAATCGACTTCAAGTTTAGACAACCGAGCTTCTTGAGATGACATAAAGTTGGATACCATTCTCTCAATATTATTGGGATTACCGGTGTTGGAAGGGTTGTTGTAGAGGGTACGATTTGAAGATGAACCGTTTGCTTGGAACCTATTAGGTGGAGTAGATGAGTTGTTTTGAGGCGGGTTTGAGTTTTTGCTCCACCTAAAGTTAGGGTGATTCTTCCACAAAGGGTTATAGGAATTTTCTATGTTGTTTTGCTCGGGTTTGAAAGTGTACCACTTCTCTCCCGCTCCATCGGTACGCGTGGAAGCATAGTCCGCGAAAGCTTGTTCGGGGAGTTTTGTGCAATCATGAGTGTCATGGGGACCACTACATAACTCACAAGAGGAAGTGACTTTGTTCACTTGGTGTGAAGTTTTAGGAGCTTCGTAGGAACTCATGAGGAATTTGACTTGATCTTCAAGTTCGAGCATCCTACGATTGGAAGGTTGTGAGTCGATTGAAGGCAAGGATATTGCTTTAACGGTTTTGGGAAACTCACGGAGGTCATTCCAACATTCGTTTTTATAGAGGGCAAGGTCCTCTATAGTACCCCACGATTCTTGCGTGGTTAATTCACTAAGCTTACCACCGCCGCTTGGTCAATGATTTGCCTTATGGAGAGATTGACATGATAATAGAATGTTGGGAATTAAGCGTACAGTACTAACAAACTTAGTCTCGCCAAGCATACATACATGATCGTTGAAGATAACACTAGCAAGATTAATCGACTTAGTCTGATAGTACATATTGTTTGTACCGCTTATGTGATATGTACGCATTTTGTATTTATAGAATAGATATTGTGTATATCTTATACGAATATAGATTGATAGTTATCTTGTAAAGGACTCCTTGCGCTATAAATGGAGGTCCTAGGTTAGTTGTTCGATATGTATCTTTTGTTAAACTTCAAGGTTGTAAACCCTAGTAATAATTGAGATCACTCGTATTATTATTAATAATATTGAAGCGTTTGGTTATATCATTGTTCACTGTTTTTTTTGGGTAAAAGGGTTAATATCATTGTTCACTGTTTCATTCATATACATCAAACATATTAATCTTCTAAGGTATTAAGTAGTAGATTCCACATACTACTTGGTATACCCTCAAAGTATTGATAACATCAAATTACCTGATATTTTACATATCAAATTCCCGTGTTTATTGCCTCATTATATAAATATGGTACTTAATTCTTTCATACGTTCGTATTTACATTTCAGGATAAATGAGGCGTTGAAGCGGAAAAGATGTGAGAAAAGGCCAAGATATATTTTCTGAAGAAGGTTACGCAGTAATCGGCACTATTGACTACGCCAGTAACCCACACTATGAGGGCCTAAGAATTATTTTTGAAGGTTACGCGTAACATGGTAATTTAGTTACACCCAGAGAGAATTAAGGAGTGGATAAGTATACGCGGACGAACAATTATGACGTAACCGGTGATTTAGTTGCGTCGTAATATTACTACATAAGTTCGGTGCTCAATTAACATATTTATGTGTTGGTCTCCATCAATGGAATGAAGGAACTTAAGGTCCTAAGTTGCAATATTGCTATTATGAAAAGTCAAGAGGTTATGCCATAACCCTAAAACTCGCCACGCCATAACTATAGTTACGGAGTAACTAAAACTTTAGTTACGTCATAACTAAAGTTACGGAGTAACTAAAACTTTAGTTACGCCGTGGCGAGGTTACGGAGTAACTAAAATTTAGTTACGCCGAATCGAGGTTCTGAGTAATCGAAACTTTAGTTACGCTATAACCGAGGTTACGGCGTAACTTACACTCTAGGTTACCCGTAACCATGTCGCGACCTATAAATACAGACCCTAAATCTACATTTTAAGTATCTCTCTTGACCCTCTCCAAGGGTAGATTAGCGCACCACTCAGGGCAATTTTAAGTTCCAAGCCATTTTCAAGGAAGAATTCACTTGCTATCATCATCATTATTAGCTCTACATCAAGTAATTTGTATCAAACAATATGTTCAATTCAATTTATGTTTTATTCATTTTGGTTGGTATAATTTACTATATGTTTGGCTAAGCACCTTTGGTGCTAGCCTAGTTATAATTCCTTAAATGTATTATTTATGTTTTCATGCTTCCGTATAATTGTTTCTAGTGTATGCATGCATAGTTCGTTGGTAGTTACCCTAGCTTCGGTAGTTTTGAAAGGCGGTGGTATCTAGTTGCTTAGGAGAATTGACCAACTGACCCTAAGTAGTTAGGTAGAGTTGGGAAGGGTAAGAATTGACCAACTGACGACCCTCCCTCGCTTGTGCGAACTGACCAAATGATCACCGGTCGTCCGAATGAACTTAAGAAGTTAGGGATGAGTGTCTAAGATGCTAGCGCCCGGGCACTCATTATTTCGAATCTTGCATGTAGGGTACTTAATGACTTGGCTTAGGCGACTAAAAACAACTCGACTATCAAGGGTAGAAGCTGGACCTTGGGTGGGAGCATTTGTTGATAGGTTAGGATGAATTGACCAAATGCTGTCCTAGCGACTTAAACCCCGACTTGAATCAATTGGAAGTAATAAAACATGAACATTACATGATAGGATGAGTAATTAGGTTAGCACACTTTCCCTTTATTGATCACAACCTCTATTTTCTTTACTTGCTTTTATTTCTTGTTTATTAGTTAATTAATCATTTCAAACCTCAATCTAGTTAAAACCAGTGACATCTAGACTTAATTAGAATCCGCTCACATAGCTCTTGGGACGACCTCGGTTTTACTGATTACTACCTGCACACCCACTGTGGTACTGCGCCGGTGAGTGCATAAGGTGGACCATAGGTAAACGAGACACTATTAATATTAAAACACGGTCGGAGAACACGCATCATGTTTTTAGGCGCATCACACGGGGAGCTATTTTAGGATTTTAATTCAAGTTTTTCTTTTTAGCTTTATTTTCCTTTATTTTGTTTTAGTTTTCTTTTTCCTTTCTATTCTGTTTTTGTTTGTTTTTAAAATTTCAGGATATGGGTGATTCAGATTTTGACATACTCAATATGGAGGAATACATGGCTTTGACTTAAGGTAACCAAATACCGGGCGTGGTTAGTCCTGAAATCAGTAATAATATCAGCTTTGAGATCATTTGCTAGTTTATGAAGGAGCTCAGACATAAGATTTTTGAGGGAACTAATGATGAAGATGCCCACTTGCATGTGCGAAGAGTATTAGAGATCCAAGATCTTTTCCACACTCAGAGTCACTAAATATGTATTAATGCTTAGAGTGTTTTCAATTACACTCACAGTGCAGCCGGAAGATGGATGTACAAGCTTCTATTTGGTCGATCAATATATGGAATCTTTTGGAGAAAGCATTTATTAGAAGATATTATCCTCTTTCAAAGATTGCCAAGATGATTGAAGAAATAAGGAGTTTCGAGACAAGAGGTGGATGAAATGCTAGATGAAGCTTGGGAAAGATATAATGACCTTCTTTACAGATGCCCAACGCATGATACCAGCAACCATCAGATGGTCCTTATTTTCTACAATGGTTTAAACATCCCTTCCCGCCAAATGCTTGACTCTCAAGGACCTATCCCTATGATGCCACCAGCACAAGCCCTTAGATCAATTCAAAAGATGGCTGACCATTCACGGAATTGGTATGATGGAGCAACCACATGGGTGACAAATAGCAATGGCTTGGATGACATTGGTGACATCACCAAGCAACTTGATAGACTTGGATGTGATATAAAGATGGTTAAGGAGAACATTCATTCTATTCCGGTTAGTAAAGGGATGCATAATGATAAGAAGGCGGCTGAGCAGGTTGAGTATGTAGAATCCTTGGAGGAAATAATCAACAAATACTATGAAGAATCCAAAAGGATGCATGACTCGAATGACGAATGGATTAGGAAATTCAAGGAGGGTACGAACTTGAATTTAAAGAAGCTCGACGCTAAGAGGAAAAGCTTGGAGGCTAAGCTTGAAGAATTAAACCAAAAGGTCCTGGAAAGTATAAAGAATGCGGTTGGAACTATCAAAGCAACGGTGGGAAAGATGAAAGAAGTCAACAAGGAACCGGTTCCTCGTGATTTACCTTATATCATACCTTATGTACCACCTATCCCATTTCCAGGACGTTTGAAGACTGTGAGAAAAGAAGAAACAAGCAAAGATCAATTGAATAAGATGGAAGCAAAGAGCTTACAGGGTGATGATGCAATTCCACAAGCTAATGTGGAATCAACCACGATACAAAATGGTATGACTTCTAGCTCTTCTTTTATTACTAACAATCTTGCTTGTTCTCCTATACAGGTTGCTGGAATTATGGATGAAATCGTGCAACCTGTCACATCACCCGATGATGGTTATGTAGCACCGACTACTGAACCAATTTTAGTTGATCTTGCAATGGAATTAGAGGGAAATATCTTGGACACTTCAATGATTAATGAGGAGACATATGAGCTAATTAATCAGCCACATCACGAGGTGAACCAGTCATCAATGCCATCAACTAAAACGGGTAAGGTAAGGAGGGAAATGACATATCCTTTAAGGTATGATTATAATTCATCATGTCCCCATCCTTCAGCAAATTCACACCCTCATGGTGTTTATTGCTATTTTCACCCACACTTGATTTCAAGTGAGGGGATGAACACCCTTTTACTTAGTAAATAAGGGTGGAGTCAAGCTCGTGACTCGGACAAAAACAAGCGCTTCGTGGGAGGTACCCCATGCCTATCTTTTCTTTTTCATTTTAACTAGTATAGTTGGGGTTTGGTATGTTTGTATTTATATTTTGCAGGAAATGGAGCAAGGAGGATGACGTTTAAGCTAACCAAAGATTAAAACCAGGCTGGAATTTCCATTTTGTGCAGTTGTTACGGCGTAATCATAATTGTGGTTCTGTTGTAACCCCTCCAAGATCGAAGGTCTCGTGTTTTAACTAATTACGGTGTAATTCACTTCGGTGATTATGCAGTAACCTCTCCTGTAACCAAAATTTCACTTTAAACTTACACACCATAACCTTGTATTAGTTTCATATGAACTTTATGGGTGTGTTGCCTGTAAACCCTCACGAGACTTCACTCGTCCACTCGGGACACCAAGTGGTTTAAAAGGCTTGTTTCATTCGCTAAATGCAACCGTGATTCCTATGAAAGTGAGTTAGGTTTTTCATTTTCTTTTATTACTTGTTGTTTTTCTAGTATGATGCATTTGGTTGTCTTAAGTGAATTCAGGTTATTAAAGTTTGCTCATAGATCTCAAAGCGGGACACGTTTACTCGTGTATCTTCGATCATTTCGAGAAAATCCAAGGGAGTTTTCCATTCCATCTCTAACCCTTCTCATTTTTCATTTATATGCTTAGTAAGACCCAAGTGGGGGGAAGGTATTAGAAATAAACACCCGTTTGATTTTACTTGCCTTTATTTTTCTAGTTTTTGATGAAAAGTGTTTCATTTGTAAAATTTTGACATGTTTTTCATTACTTAACTGGATTAATCTTAACTGAGCACACCTACCTTATATTTACACTGTGTGAGGATAAGCCTTTCCGTTTTCCCCTTATACATAATACCATAAAAATGAGTGTGCCGGTGGCTGTAGTAGACTTTAGAACTTGGCCTTGCATATCTTTTCGAGACCATTATCATGAGCATTACACTGAGGTAACTTAGTGTGATCGGTGCAGCTAGGATATAAGGCAATTTTAGGATTAAACCCAAATATCCCATCATTTATGTTATGTGTATATTGACTTTTCACATCGATTAGTCAATCCCCTGTTAAACCCTTTTTGTTGCACTCATTATTAGTGCAAGATACCCTTAGTAAACCCGTTAGAGCCATTCTTTTCATTTGGTCACCCAATATATGTTGTTTCGTTACACCTATCGCCTAGCCTACCCTGTAGTTTCCTTATGTCTATGGTCCGGGCGCTGTTGGGTAATTTTGGTTCCACTGGTGGACGTCGCAGGTTTTGAATAAAGGGTTTTAGAAGAAAATCGGGTTTAGATGATAGTTGATCTTAAGTGGGGGGATGCTTTATATGTTCGTATCATTTTTATTCATGTATACCTTGTCTTGCATCAAAAAAAATAAAGCATGCAAGCAAGTGTTTGATTATCATTAGTATTCTCGCCTTGTTTCATCTGGCGCAATTTTTACATATCCGTTGTATCCTTACGGATAAAATTAGAAACGCGTACATTTCTATCTCGCCTTTTAAATTTTAATTATTATTTGTCCAATGAGGGCCATGTACATCCCAAGTGGGGGGATGGAAGATAGAAATGGTTGATTATATAGTTTTTTGGTAGAAAATGTGCTAAAATTACTCAAAATTTTAAATTTTTTTATAGCACATACTTTTTTTCATTGATGATAAAGGCCGAGTTAATGCATCTTATTTGCCTAAGTTTATGGAGATTATGAGGTATTACACTACATTTTATATGCATTGACTCATGTATTTTTGAAGACCCCTTGACTCTTGACCCTTGGTTTTTGCTATGAGATTGAATGCGACTAGTGCCGGGGCGAATGTGGACTTAGGAATCTATTTGTTTCATGTTTTTTATTTACACCCATTAAATGTTTTCCAATGTCTTATCCTACCCTTGGTCGTGAAGCGAGTTTAGGTGAGGAAGCGAGCAATCATTGGTGTCTTGGCCATGGATTTGGTCATGTATCATTGGTTTGTCCCCTTCGTCGTAGCTCGTTAGTAATGAAAAAATAACCCGTAAGCCTTTATGTTGTGTAAACCCATTTGCCTATTAGAATAGCTACATCTATAGACTCTAGTGGTGGAGATTAGTATCTTTGCCAAGCCTATGATAGAGTACTCGTCATGACTGAGTAGTTGAGTGATCACCCAAAAATAAACACGTGAATTATGAGAGAGAGTGTGATTTCAATTCCCTTTTCGTGAGGTGCCCGGTTTGGAATTTTCTAGCTTAGGTGATTTTTAAACTCATATCTTCCAAGAATTCTCAGGAGATATATTTTTAAGAATAATTTAAAAATTCTACTTGAGGGCAAGTAGAGTTCAAGTGGGGGGATATTTGATAACATCAAATTACCTGATATTTTACATATCAAATTCCCGTGTTTATTGCCTCATTTATATAAATATGGTACTTAATTCTTTCATATTTGTTCATATTTACATTTTAGGATAAATGAGGCGTTGGAGCGGAAAAGATGTGACAAAAGGCCAAGATATATTTTTTGAAGAAGGTTACGGCGTAATCGACACTATTGACTATGCCGTAACCCAAACTACGAGGGCCTAAGAACTATTTGTGAAGGTTACGGCGTAACATGGTAATTTAGTTATGCTGTAGAGAGAATTAAGGAGTGGATAAGTATACGCGGACGAAGAATTACGACGTAACCCGATGATTTAGTTACGCCGTAATATTACTACGTACGAAGTTCGGTGCTCAATAAACACATTTATGTGTTGGTCTCCATCAATGGAATGAAGGAACTCAAGGTCCTAAGTTGCAATATTGCTATTATGAAAAGCTGAAGAGGTTATGCCATAACCCTAAAACTCGATTCGCCATAACTATAGTTACGGAGTAACTAAAACTTTAGTTACGCCATAACTAAAGTTACGGAGTAACTAAAACTTTTAGTTACTCCGTAACTGAGGTTATGGAGTAACTAAAACTTTAGTTACGCCGTAATTGAGGTTACGGAGTAACTGAAACTTTAGTTACTCCATAACTGAGGTTACGGCATAACTTTCACTTTAGGTTACGCCGTAACCATGTCGCAGACTATAAATCCAGCCCTAAATCTGCATTTTTAAGTATCTCTCTTCAGCCCTCTCCTAGGGGTCGATTAGGGCACCACTCCAGGGCAATTTCCAGAAGTTCCAAGCCATTTTTCAAGAAATTATTCACTTGCTATCATCATCATTATTAGCTCTACATCAAGTAATTTGTATCAAACAATATGTTCAATTCAATTTATGTTTTATTCATTTTTGTTGGTATAATTTACTATATGTTTGGCTAAGCACCTTTGGTACTAGCCTAGTTATGATTCCTTAAATTTATTGTTTATGTTTTCATGCTTCCGTATAATTGTTTCTAATGTATGCATGCATAGTTCGTTGGTAGTTACCCTAGCTACGGTAGTTTTGAAAGGCGGTCATATCTAGTTGCTTTGGAGAATTGACCAACTGACCCTAAGTAGTTAGGTAGAGTTAGGAAGGGTAAGAATTGACCAACTGACGACCCTCTCTCGCTTGTGCGAACTGACCAAATGTTTACCGGTCGTACGGATGAACTTAAGAAGTTAGGGATGAGTGTCTAAGATGCTAGCGCCCGGGCACTCATTATTTCGAATCTTGCATGTAGGGTACTTAATGACTTGGCTTAGGCGACTAAAAACAACTCGACTATCAAGGGTAGAAGCTTGACCTCGGGTGGGCGCCTTTGTTGATAGGTTAGGACGAATTGACCAAATGCTGTCCTAGCGACTTAAACCCCTACTTGAATCAATTGGAAGTAATAAAACATGAACATTACACGATAGGATGAGTAATTAGGTTAGCACACTTTCCCTCTATTGATCACAACCTCTATTTTCTTTACTTGCTTTTATTTCTTGTTTATTAGTTAAATAATCATTTCAAACCTCAATCTAGTTAAAACCAGTGACGTCTAGACTTAATTAGAATCCGCTCACATAGCTCTTGGGACGACCTCGGTTTTACCGGTTACTACACTGCACACGACCGGGTACACTGCCCGTGAGTGCATAAGGTGGACCATAGGTAAACGAGACACTATAAATATTAAAGCCTGGTCAGAGAACCTGCATCAAGTATCTACAACACAAGTCTCGAGTGTTTAGATCCTTACAAGTGGTATCAGATACTTGGTTTTTGATACTTTAATTTAGAAGATCCGTTCTTAATCACTCTATTTTCCCAACAAGTTAATTGACATGGAAACTTCACAAAACAATGTTGTTGTTAAGTTACCCATGCTCAAACAGAATGAGTTTGAGATGTGGAGGCTCAGGATAGAGAAATTCATTTTAGTGCTGGATTATAATCTCTAGGAGATTATAGAGAATGGAGACTCTTTCGTTCCTACACCAACTAAAATAGTTTTTGATGGCAAGACTGTTACTAAACTTAGTACGGTTCCTCTTACTGCATATGAGAAACTTAAAAGGAAGAATGATCTCAAAGCTAGAAGCTTGTTGTTGATGGCTATCCCCAATGAACATGTACTGGCTTTTAGTCCATACAAGACTGCTAAAACTTTGTTTGAGGCTATTGTCTCAAGATTTGGTGGTAATGATGCTACCAAGAAAACCCAAAAGGTCTTGTTGAAGCAAAATTTTGAAAACTTCACTGCAACCAGCAATGAATCTCTTGATCACATGTTCAACAGATTACAGAAGTTAGTCAGCCAACTGACTGTATTGGGAGGCAATGTTCCTCAAGAAGACCTCAAATCCAAGTTTCTAAGAAGTTTGCCTGCAAAATGGTACACACATGTAGTTGTCTAGAAGAACAAACCAGAAATTGATATCATGACTCTGAATGACTTGTACAACAATTTCAAAATTGGTGAACAGGAAGTTAAGAAGTCTGGAGGCACAAGTTATAGTTCAGGGAACATGGCTTTTGTTTCTGCTCACAACAATATCAGTCCTGAAGATGATGAGGACCTAGGAGTTATTATTGCTAACCCTATGGTTAGTACTGCTAGTTCACAAACTAGTCCTGCTGGTATTGGTGATTCAACCTTCTATGCTTTTCTATCAAGTCAAGCAAGTGGATCTTCACTCTCTCATGAAGATCTTGAGCAACTTGATGATGATGACCTAGAAGAGATGGATATCAAGTGGAATGTTGCTCTTCTAAGCATGCGGGCAAAGAAGTTTTGGCAAAGAACTAGAAAGAAGATCACCATCAGTGGTGATGAAACAACTGGGTTTGACAAATCAAAGGTGGAATGCTTCAACTGTCACAAGATGGGGCATTTTGCTAGGAAATGAAGACGGCCAAAGCAACAAGACAACAAGAGCAGATAGAACAAGAGCCAGAAGGACAGTGGCAAGAAGATAACTGTGGAGGAGCCTTCTTCAAAGGTTATGGTGGCGATTGATGGTCTTGGCAATGACTGTAGTTTCATGGATGATGAAGAGGAACCATTAGCAAAAACAGCAATGGTGGCTATAGAGATGGCACTTATGGCCTTCTCTGACTCTGAGGTACTCTCGACTAAAAGTTGTTCAAAATCATGTTCTGCTTTAAAAGAATGTCAGACTCTTAAAGAACGATATGAAAACTAGAGAATAGAGCTAAATAACACTAGTTATAAACTTGCAAATAATAAAAGAGCTATAGCTATATTAGAGGAGCAAATTTTGCATTACAAACAAAATGAGTATGGTTTTTCTGAAAACATTGTTGTGCTCAAAAGAGACCTTTCTCATAAAGATGTAGAGATAAGTTTGCTTAGAGAAGAATTGGAAAAGATAAAGCAAGCTAATGAAAACATACATATCAGTGTAGAGACTCTAGAATATTGTTCTAAAGGTGTTTCTAAAATGATTGAGGGTCAAATTCACAATAAAGCTAAATCTGGGTTAGGTTACCAATCTGTTCCACCTCCATTTAGAGGTGTTTCTTCACCTCCAGGTATTGACTTACCACACACTGGTTTAGAGGAATTTCAAGATCCAACAATGGAATATGGACCTAGGACTAAAGAAAATGTGAGTCTAGAAAAGTCTGAGGTCAATGATGCTTTTAAAAGTGCTAGTGATACCTCATTGGTTGAGGAAAATGAGTATGAGATGAAAAAGTAGGTACTACTAAGCCTAAGGTTGAAACTGTTAGACCTAAGAAAGAAGTAAAACAAGTTAGGCCAATAGTTAGATATGTAGAGTTGTATAGTGATGCGCTTACGAAGCGCGTTCGGGGTCAAAGGAACTTCCTTTTCTTCGAGCAAAATTTTCAACCACCTAGGCAGTGAACCTAATCGTTGTAGTGTAGTATTGGGTAAGCCTCGGGGATTGATATCGTTTTCTAGGGGAATAGGAATGCTAGTAAGAAATATATTACGAGAAGGTGGGGTTGAGGATGATTCTTTTTTTATCTTTTTATTGGTTTTTTAGAAAGCTAAGGTAAATATCTCGGGGAAATTGGTTTGGGGTTGGTATTTTCTACCAATTACTTCTACTTATCTAATTATCTAATTATCTAGTTACTACGGGTAGCTATGTCTATTTGATGTGTGCTCGTATAATGATTAAAAATGTGTTTACCTAGATACTATTACTCCCTAGTTATCTTTTATTGGTCGGTTGAATTGTCACACCTTATCTTAACGCGTTGTATTCCTAAAGGTCGTAGGGTATGCGTAGTCCCTAGTTCTTTGAGGTTATCTCTCGGGTTTAGCATACAAAATCGGCTAGCCCTTAAGCTATTTCATTCATAAGCCTCACTTTCATAAAGCATACTCAAGCATTAAACACAACGAATGATGCCTAGTTGCACTCCTAATCCAATTTACAATTAAGATAAGAAACAACCTAACAATAATCAATAACTAGGTTTCATAGATCTAAGCAAACACACTAGAAATTTAGCTAGACATGGTAAACAAGCAATCATACACACAATCAATTGAAGACATAATGATACTTTGGATTAAAATACTTATCTTGATGTGTAAAATAGGGTTTGAGACCCTAAGATACTGTCCAAATCAGACTACAAACGAATTAGGGTTTTTACTCCAAAAGTCTACCCCTCTAAATTCAGAAAAATCGAATTCTATATATAGATTTACACTTGCGACGGTGTCACCTTTTGGACGGGACGCCGTCAGCTCGCCGTCATTAGGGTTTCGTCTTGGCCAAGTCATCGATGGGACGGTGTCACCATAGAGTTGTGACGCCTTCAGTCTTTAGTTGGGACGTCGTCTTGATTCTGGATCTGGGCCGTCTGAGATAAAAAGTCTGGGTGATGTTCTTCTTCTTCACAACGTGACGCCGTCAGGTTATACGAATAAAATTTCCACTGAGCCGTCTGGTGCATGTTTTGATCAAGTCTCTATAGAGGGACGGCGTCGCCCTTTGATTGGGACGCCGTCAGGTTCTCGTTTGAGCACTTGAGTGGCTTCAATCTTGACTTTGCCATTTTCTTCATGTATTTGCTCCTTTTCGTCCAAATGTGCTTCATTCCAAGATTTTGCTTCCAAGATACCTAAAAGTGAAAAGGAACGAAATTAGCAAAGAACGGATATAAAAGTGGTCGATTAAGGGCTTAAATGACCCCCTAAAAGCGTACATTTTAAATCCTTATCAAATATCCCTACACTTGGTATTTGCTTGTCCTCAAGAAAATGTGATTTTGGCCAATTAATTTATAAGTAAGGGGGCATGAAGCATAGGTTTAAAATAATTCATAACAAGTAAAAGCACTGTAATAGTTATAACAAGCACGGAAATTATATACTAGCACTTTACAAGGGGTGTTTGGATTCTCTCATCTCTCGAGTTTATATGAAATATAATAAATGGAAATGGAAGATAAACAATCATTACCTGGCATAGTACATAGATTACCATAAGCTTGAGACTAGATCAAACCTCCACCGCTTTGGCGTAAGCACTTAGGAACAACTATCTAAGAGGTCTGATAACATCAAATAGTGCTGAATATTAAGTGTCAATTTCCCCCGATAATGCTCGTATTTTATATCATTTATATGGATTTATGCTTGTTTTCTTCTATATTTCACTTTCAGGTAATTTACGAGCATTGGAGCTAATGAGACGCGGATTTGGTGAGTTTATTGAAGATATATGATAGTATGCCCATTTTGAAGTAATTACGGCGTAACTCTTCTCTCACATTACGCCGTACCAAAGCGTAGCTCAGAAGACCAACTAAACTGAAGATTACGGCGTAACTCCATCTTAGGATTACGCCGTAACTAATTAGGTCAAATGATGTTCCACGCTGCTGCAAGCTACGCCGTAACTCTTTCCACGATTACGGCGTAATCATGATTTAATGAAGATACGACGTAACTCATTCCATGTGTTACGCCGTAACCAGATTTTCCAGAGCAAAATACGAAGATATTGATGTTATGGAGTAACTATCATCTTAAGTTACGCCGTAACAAGATCTGGCCTATAAATACCGCCTTAAATTCTGCATTTCACATCATTCACTCCACACACAAAAGCAGAGAACGTGGGTAGGAGACTGAAGGGAGATCTTGAGGAGCATACGGAGCCATCTCCAAGGGAGAAATCACTCCCTAACGATAAGCATTAGCGATCTATCATTTATTTTATTTTCAATTCATGTATTTCATTATGTTAAACATTGAATCAATCGTTTCAGTTAATATGATGGGCTAAGCACTTCTGGTGCTAGCCTAGTTATGATTTCTTAATTGTTATGTTTATGTTTACATTGCTTCCGTATAATTGTTTCTAGTGTATGCATGCATAGTTTGTTGGTAGCTACCTTTGTTTCGGTAGTTTTGAATGGCGGTAGTGTCTAGTTGCTTAGGATAATTGACCAACCGACCCTAAGTAGGTAGACTGAGTGGGAAGGGTAAGAATTGACCAACTGACGACCCTTCTTCGTTTGTGCGATTTGACCAACTGATCACCTACCATTTGGATGAACTTAAGAAGTTAGGGATGAGTGTCTAAGATGCTAGCGCCCGGGCACTCATTGTTATGAATCTTGCCCGGGCACTCGTACTTAGAAGATGGATTATATGATGTATTGTAAACGAACACAGATTAAACACAAAACTTAAGCTCTAATATTATTAATGAATAATACGAGTGATCTTAACTTATCACTAGGGTTACACCTTGAAGCTGTAAGTACGTAGATGATTAACTAAGTACATAAGACAATAACCTAGGACCTCCTTTTATAGCACAAGGAGTCCTTTACAAGATAAGAATAAACCTATCAATATAGAATATACACACAATCTATTCTATACTTATCATTATACGAATACTAAACAATTATCCAATAGCAGTGGTAATATTTATACTGGCAGTGGGAATAAGTTTCCACTGCTAGTGTTTTCTTCAGCAGTGTCAACCACAATACTATCCGTAGTAACTGTTAGTATTATTCCCAACACATTGTGAGTACACAATGATCTCTCTATCATTTCTCAAGACATTGTGAGTTACACATTGATCTCTCTATCATTTCGCAAGACATTGTGAATTACACAATGACCTCTCCATCATTTCTCAAGACATTGTGAGTTACACAATGATCTCTCCATTATTTCTCAAGACATTGTGAGTTACACAATGGTCTAATTTACTTCACAGACATTGTAAGTTATACAAAGTCTCTATAAATTATCTTATAAACCTTATATGATATTGTTTTACATAAAACCCGTCACAGTCTATCAGTTTCCCTAATGGAAATACAAGAAATGGGATTTCTAAAGGACAAACTGATTCATCATCTACAAAAGCTGAAGTTCAACAACTTTCTCTACATTCATCAAAGTCCTATTTTGAAACCTTCATTGTTAAAAGTTCGTGATTCTAGCCAAGTATGGACTATTTTAGAATTACTTAAAATTTCCTTTCCACACGTATTCACCCATACTATCTTCTATGCAATGGAATGTGAAACATAGGTTACAAGTCTTGTATGGGCGGACTTGCAACCGAATGGTTTGATATCGCCTTTGCTTAGGGACATTTTCTCAAAAGCTATGGACATATCACAAGTATACCTAATTTAGGTATTTGAAAAATTTATCGAACCTCGGCTGAATATAGTCTAGTCACCTATATTTAACCTAGGGACAGTGGAACATAGTCTGACTAACTATGTTCGACTTCAATTTTTCAAACACTGGGAATAGTTATACAAGGGTTATGTTCAGGTTAATTTCCTACTTAAACTCGATAAACCACCTGAATTCATTAAAAATATCTAGAGACATGATAGTGCCTTACCACTCAGCGAGATCTTAACACTTATTTATACTACCTAATTTCATTCTCGAAAGTTTTTATTTATAAAATAATCCTAACTACTATCTTGGGATAATCATCAAATCTTCTCGTCATTTCTTAGAAGTACTAGCCTGATTAGGTTTCAAGGCTATCATTCTGCCATAATCCTTTACAATCCACTTATGATTTTAAAGCAAAATTGACATCTCTACCTAAGAATAATGGTAAACATACACTACACTCTTCTAATCATCAACATATCACATCATTATCTGAACCCCATTGTAAGTTAGTATGTAAAACTTCACAGTATCACGTTTCTTTCAAACACTAGTAGACATAAACACTATACGATATAGCCTTCATCCCGAAACCACCTAAGACATGATCAACTTTGGAAATGGTTTAGATAACCACTTGCCACTAGCAAGACTTTCCTACAACGACAATTATCACATCATTATAAACCATTTCACATCAACAATATCTTACACCTTTGATTAACAACAGTTACCCTAACAACCACAAAACTGTTCCATTTGAGGCACTATATCGATAAAAGTGTCAGTTAACCATTTGCTGAACTAAGGTGTTCAGAGATCACCCACGAAACAACTAAGGAAACTATACAAATACAAATTAGGCTGCATGCCGCACACTATCGCCAGAAACAAAAATTACATAGATGTAAGGCGTTAAATTTACCAAAAACTCCATGTTAGAAATTAAGGTTTTGTTGGAAGCCTAGATACAATAAGATATGATTCGATTTGAGAAATGGAAAAAGCCAAACTTGAGGTATATTGGACTCTATAAGATTTTAACAAAACCCTTTAGATTATCAACTTAAGCCACCACCAAAAATTTAGAATGGTACATAACACATTCTATGACTAGAAACTTGAGAACGCAAAGATTAAAATTCGGCGCATACACCCACATTTTCCTAGACACTTCAACATCGGATAACACACACTGAATTCCGGGACGGAATTCCCATTAAGGTAGTGAGACTGTAACAACCCGCATTTTCAGGTTACTTTACATTTTTTTTGAAAAGTTACTATTCACTTTCACTATTCATCTCGCAAAATTTTATTTTAGTTTAATATCATGCCAAGATAATTGAAACTCGACTAGTCATTCTGACGACGTACGTTGAATCCATACAGAACCGATTTCACAAAATCGTGTCTGAGAATTACTTTAGGGTTTAAACGTCATTCAGGCATCTTGAAAAGTTACTATTCACTTTCACTATTCATCCCGTAAAATTTTATTTTAGTTTAATATCATGCCAAGATAATTGAAACTCGACAAGTCATTCTGACGACGTACGTTGAATCCATACAGAACCGATTTCACAAAATCGTGTCTGAGAATTACTTTAGGGTTTAAACGTCATTCAGGCATCTCGATATGTCCATAAAACACTATAAACAACAGAAATATGAATTTCTACCATTTTATGACAATTCCACAAGTTTTGGAATTTTACGTTTTCCAATTCTGCGTTTTACGCGAAATACGCGTTTTTGACCCGCGTTTCTAGTTTTAACAGCATTTAAGCAACTCGATGGATCTTACCACTCATTTTATATTTTATTATGAAGTATAATGATGAGTTTAATCATTTCTACAAGTTTCATATTTTTACGATACTCGGTTTTAAGTTTTATGACTTTACGACCTATAGTTAGCGATTAACGGAACCAAAACTCACTCCGTAAACAAGATAATACCAAAACTAACCTAGTCATCTTATCCTATTTAAGGTGACCACCTATAGGGGAGGAGTCACCATATATGTGTCTTGATCCTAACTCTTGCACCATTAGATTAGAACATGTGTTTAACTTCTTAAGTAAGACTTGATAAGATGAGAACATGTGTAAACCTTCATGAGTAAGTCTTCCAATCTTAACCTCCTCAACTCACTATAAAACCCTCCCCTTCCCTCTCTTGCCATCCCATATCACAAACAAACACACCTTCAATTAGCTAGTTTACTTCAAGAATTATTCAAGAAACACAAGCTCCATATCAACTCCAAAACTCTTGTTAAGTTTTGATTGATCCAAAGTCCTTGTTTCTTCCATCCTTTGGTGATCTTCCATCCACACAAGAAGTTTTCTAGTATAAGAATTCAAGTGCTTTCCCAAGTTGTTGTCAAGAGATTGAAGAAGCTGGAAACTAGGGTTCCTAGTTCTTGGTCTAGTTCTTAATCGTTAAATTCCTTTCTTAATAGAAAGCCAAAAGTTGTAAGAAAAACTAACCACCACTCTTGATTAACATCATTTACATGTTTCTTATTCTTATTCCATGCTATATATGCTCATATGTTGGATCATGATGTACAAAACCATTTAAAGAACTTATATGCTAATTTATGATAACTAGTGTACAAATGATGACCTTTTGTACAATTTTTCTACAAAACCAACTACATATAGACTTGGTAATTTACATATTGTTGTAGACACAACTAAAAAAAAGACATAGCAACTTGGATCACCTAAAACGAGTACACGAGTCAAAAGATACGGCCAAATAAATTTACTAAAATTTCAACAAGAAAGTTGTTAAAACTTTCTGTCACAGAAACATTAAACACGCAAAACGAGGAACTTCTGGTCCGATTCATCAAAAAGTTAAAACACGAAAGTTGTTTGAAACGACGTTTTCTTCAAAAAAATCGGGTGCACGGGTCATAAAAACGCACGACCTGGGCCGTGGAGATGGGCCTGTTTAAACCCGAGCCTTTTGAAACTTTCCAAAACTTTTTCCTAAATACCTTAGTTCCCGGCCTTGCTAAACCACGAAACTTTGTAGCCTTCTTATTATACTTATGAATATTATATCTATCAAATAAAATGCCATAGAGAAGTATTTTCTCAAGTGACGGGAAAAATGACCATTTTACCATTTTTCGCCGATTTTAACCACACTTCATTTTTGACCATATTCATAAGTTATGAACACTAAAAATCAACGAGAACTTGTAAAAACTAGTTACTTACTAAAAACATGATAATATAACAATTATCATTCAAAACTAAACTTTCTTAAGTTCATTCCGACCTTCGGGATTGTGTTTATCACATGTGAAGACCCGATTTTCGCATATGAAACCATAATCCAAACCAATAAGACTTCACATATGAAACCACACTTATAATAGCCATTATGATTTTCTAATCATAACCAAACAAACTTGTAACTTATGTTTGCAAACCATATGAATATTTTCGACTCTTATGATATATAAGCAAAACATATGTTTTATCTACTAAGTGCTACAATACTAGGGAGCTTCATGTGAGGGGTTTCATTTGGGTAAAACGTATCGACTAGTTGCTGGATTTATGAATTAAAGTGTCCTAGCTCCTCATACGTTTACTACATGACCTCTGGATTATGATGGCCCGAACGGTAGTACGTTATATATAAACTAAACACATTTTCACAAACTAAACCACTTCTATAAAAAAAACATATACAAATTATCAAGTGCTACATCATGATCAATATAATGACGTATATAGGCTCATTTATGTTTTCCTAGACATTATTCCAAACCTAAGTCGCAACATTCTATTTTAGGTTGCGCGTAGAGGTTTCCTGGCTTATCCATCGAATTCGTTAAGAACTACACGTTATTAACTCATGGTGAGTTCATAGCCCCACTTTATATTGCTTAATTTTTTTACAAACCCTTGGGGGGGATACATGCTATTTTTGAACTGAACACATTGCTTTGAAACTGTATGTTATACCTGAATGTATTATTTGCACTAAGTACCACTATTACCAAACTTAAGTCCCTATTATCATGAACCATTAATCACTTGCGGGTGAACGCGAATAATGTGGATAGATCTATCGGGATTGACGAATCCCGTTTGTTTACCTTTGTTGGAATCACTCCTAAACAGTATTTCAAGTATTTATATTTCATATGTAATAGGTAGCTTTATTATGGCCTTTATGTTCGTTTAAGGTCAAGCTTATGTAGAAGGCCCATAAGCTTAGCCCAAGCCCACATAAGAAAGGATGGGAACTAGGAGTGTTGCCTAGCTTCCTCCTATAAATACTCTTGTAAACCCTCATTTGAGGGTTGGTTGTTCAAGTTTTTCTTTCACATACATCTTATTCATAACATGTCATAGTATCTCGTGTGTGTGTGTGGTTATACTTGTTCAATCGCCTTCATCTCTTTCTCTATAACTTGTGTTTGTAAAACTAGTGACCTAACAAATGGTATCAATCGCCTAATAGTTGGGTGAATCGTTATTGCTTTTGAAGTGGGTTTTGGTCCCACGCGTAAGGCTAACGAGTGATACTTTGTTCACTTAAAACACGCTTTTTACACTTTTTAATCCAAGATTCTTGTACTTTCAATGTTTTGAGGTGTTAAAATACTTGTTTTTGGCAAAAGTTTCAAACTTCGCGTGGATCTACGTTTTTAAGCTTGTTTTTGTTCGTGGGTGTCGTTTCACGCGTAACCCGCTTAGCGCTTTTGGTACATCAAGTTTCACATTTTGTGTTCTTTTGGTACTATTGAAGCTATTCCATAACAAAATCTGGTTTAGAAACACATTTGGGCAAAATCAAAGTTACGAGTAATCCTACGCGTATCAAAACCCTAAAATTACGCGTAAGATTTTCCTTGTTTTGATCTTCATTTTCCGGTTTATTCCGTGTTTTCTTACTTGGATAAGTCCGAAAATACGTCGACTTTGGATATCTTTTGCCTTTGTGATAGTGTAAAGATCATTTGAGCAAAAACCCTAAACTTACGCATAAGCATAAGCCACGCCGTAGAAATTCTACGATAAGATTCACTTTACGCGTAAACTTAAGTCTACGACAAGGTAATCCTACGCCTAACTTTCTACGCCTAACTTTGCCTACGCATAACTTTAGCGCTTTTATCCTACTTACGCGTAGAACTAAATCCCACGCAGTAACTCCTTATTGTTACGCGTAACTTTTGGTGTTTTACGCATAAGTGCTACTTGGTTTCTTGTATTTTCTACGCCTAAGGACACTTCATCAACAAAGGTTCATTCGACTACAAAGATCAATTTTTACTACACAAGTTCATCAACATGTCTCAACCACCATACTCTAACTATTTCCCTCACACTTATAATCATCAACAACAACAACAATTAACTCCACAACATCAACAATGGAATCAACAACAAGCTATTTATCAACAACAATTTAATCAGCAACATACTCCACAACTTGGTGCAATTCCACCACCACAAATGGTTCAAACACCGCCAAGTCTTCAAGTTTAACCCTACACAAACGATTTCAATCAACATCCATCAAGAAGCACTATGAAGGAACCCACTTGGTTTGCAAAGATGTGTGAAGCTTTAAGCGACCAACAATCAATTCATGAAGTGGATCACTTGATAGACCTCCAATGCTCACTCCAGAAACTACGATCAATGGGTGATAAGGTTCTTTAGGTTTGTGATCTAAAGAAGCCACATAGAAAGTTCTTAAAGAAGGTTATCTTGAAGGTCCATTTGAGATGCCTATTGTCATTGTACCGGAGATCCAACCTAACTGCTCCACCAAGAGATGAACAAACCAACATTGCTACATTGCATGATTTAAATCCTACGTAACTTCTACACTATGAAGTCGATGAACTTGCAATGGAATACATCCTCTTAGGATTACCAAACCCAATTCTTCGTAGTGTTGATGCTCAAAAGACCGCACAAAAGATGTGGGATCATATTCGCCTTCTTATGGAAGGATCTCAGACTCAATCGGGAGGATTTGGAATCAAAAATTTACTTGGCTTATGAACACTTCATGATTGAACACGAGAGACACTAGAGTCCTATCATCATCGATTTTCAAACATCATCAATGATTTGGATAAACACAACATCATCATGCCAAGAATTCTTGTGAATACTAAGTTCCCGAGTAGTCTTGGTCCCGAATGGGAGAAGTATGTCATCTTTCTCCGTCAGCGAAGAATATGCATCATTATACTTATGGATTGTTGTACGATTACTTGAAGCCTCATGAAAAGGAAGTTGATCGGAAAGGATTCTCCGTGCTCAAATTGCGAAACAATACAACCGGATAATCAACAACTTGCCTTGTATGCTCAATGAATTATCCTCTCAACCAAAGAACTCAACCAATCGCTTCAAACACACCTTCACAACAACAACCTCAACAAAATCAATTGGTTCCATACAAAGAACAATGCTCAAGCATATGTCGGTGAAGCTACCGAGGAAATCGATCCATTCAAGCATTGCAACAAGGATTTGTGATGATTGCTAATGCTTTTGGCCGTTACACCAACAAATCCAACAATCGATTCGCTCCTCATCTAACACACGGACTCAAGTCATTGTGAACAATGGACGTGTTGAAGTTCGTAATCGTGATTATGGTCGCCGATGGGCGGTGGTCAAGGGTTTAATGATGTGGGTAGGAATAACAATGAGCTCAAGTGGTGGAACAGGAAATGCTCGTAATCGGTTAAATGGTCTTAGATGCTACAACCGCAATGAGAAGGACACTGGCTAATGCATGCCCAAAGCCAAGGACTAGGCGTGCTTATTTCAAAGAGGCTTTACTTTTGGCTCTTAAGGATGAAGTCGGTGGATCTCTCAGACAAAGAACAGAGCTTTATGGCGATGCGCACTCGGATGATGATATGGAGGACTTGCAGCCAATGCGGTTATTATGTTGATGGCTAATATGCAAGAGTTACACATGAGTGAAACAGCCCATTGTATGACACCGATGGCTTGTCTCGGTGCACCAACAAACCATTATCATATCCGAACTAATATCTCCATCAATATTCGAATCCCAAGACTCGGAATGTTCAAATGAGTCATCTACATCTCAATCGAGGATTTTCAAATAAACCCGTAGTTACATTTGACGATCCAGATGACCTTATGGTTTCCCTTGATAATCAAATTGACTCGTGGTTATACTTGAGGATCTAAATAATGATCATGTTGTGACTCATGTTGAACACGATGAACCTTTGCCTCATCCGGATCTTGTTACATACTTAAAGACCAACAATCCAAAATTGTTGAATGTGTTGCATTAAATCACCATTAAAAGTAAAATGCATGTTAACCAAGGATTTTGAATGCTTACAAATCCAAATCAACTTTTTCAAAACTCAAGAAAACCGTGAAAAAGGTTTTGAAGCCGCTTTGCAAAATCTCATCAAAATGAAAAATATTTAGAGAGAGATCGTGATCTAGCCGCCTCGAAGAATGCTTTGTTGTCGAATTAGAACAATCAAACACGAACATAAAAAGCAAATTAACGCTCTCACCTTGGAAAATCAAAAGCTAAGGTTGGGTTGTTAAATTGTCAAAAGCAGTTCTCCGATACAAAAAGCATTCAACGAATCGGTAGATGACCTTCTTGAAGAAATTATCGACTTGTAATACAAACCGAAAGAGTTTAAAAGCTGTTGTTTACAAACATGGTGAATCAAGAACAACTATTGAAAAGTTTACCTTAAAACCCAATCCAAAAGGATATGGAAAAATCTAGCGATTACAAACCAAAGCTTTCACTAAAAACATTCAAAACTACTCCCGAAGTTTCCAAAGCGAGAATACAACATTGATAATCTGTCATGAGTGTTGTTGAATATCATCGTCAAGAGGAATTAGATGCGTAAGACGCGAGTCGATCAAAATTAAAAACGTTGTTTACAACAAACCTTTTAATTATAAAACGCGGTCACTTTCACACACCAACGGATTCTTCTAACACACCAAGGGTTATCATCAAAACACCGAGTCTTCTAATGTTAATCCCAAAGCATTTTGCACAAACTTATGGTCCTTTACCTTCCATTAGTGAAGTAAACTCACAACCGAAAATCGAAAAATTCTTCGATATTTTGACATTTTCATGGTCGACCTCAAAATTTTACAACATGAGATAGAATATCGATCCGAAATCAAAGTTGAACATTTTCAATCGCCTCGCGCGAGAACAAAGAGACATTTTTCGAAAAATCTTTACCTAATGTTAAAACTTGAAAAGTTGTGCAATTGCTCAGGAAAAGGATTTTCATAAGGAACTTGGGGTAATGAAAACGTTTGAGAAAATGTAAACATCTATTTCTAACACTAAACGCAAAAGAAACTGTTGAGAAAAGATGTTGATCGACTCTTGGAAGATGTTATCTGTCTTGATATCCATAATGTTGTGTTACTTCATGCTTTGCCATTTGCATCGATTACATCTCTCACGATATTGTTGAAACTGTTGTAATCATGAGAACACCGATAAAGTGCTTGGATCGAGTCTTTAAAAGTCGAAAATAAACGATTACTCACCGAAATTTACAATGCAAAATGTCGTCTTCATTGGTGTGAAAAGATATTCACAATCATCAACTTAGTTTTCAAAAGAAAATCGCTCGCTTGAGTGCAAAATCTTCCGATCCTAAAATTGAGCAACCTGGATGATCAAAACGTGTCTTTGAAAAGTCAAATCTCAAAATATGAACAAGAACTTTAAAAGTTAAATAGGAATATGGTGTCATATTTGATTTACTCAAAAGACTCGACTTGAAGCATCAAACGAACTTGATCACTATCTTGCTCACACTAGAGATGTCATGAATTTTCTTGGAAATATTCGCTCGAAAATCAAGATCGATTCACACCATCTCTAAGTTACGGAAATGTTAGGAAAGTATGAACAACTTCCGCCCTCTGTGATTAAGAGATTAGCACCGGTCACACTTAGTAATCGTGAACCTAGAATTCCCACCGCCAAATCACAAGTTGCTAATGTGTTTCCCTCATCGAAACAGAATAGTTGCATCTTTTCCAAACGTCCGCACTTCACGACCTAGAGCACTCAATCAAGAATAGTAAGTTGCGACCTAAGAAAAGATCAATAAGGAATGCTAAAGTAGAAGAACACCCTAGGACTCGAATAAAACTCATGTTGCTTCCACTATAGATGTTGCGTCTGCAAATGTAATACAAATAGTGATGTAACGAATGCTAAACCGTTAAGTACTTTTGATATTCATCGAGGCACCTTGTGTTATTTGTCGGGAAGAGTATGAATTCGATTGTCATGACAAATGTGTTGCTAAAGCTATAATCTCGACACGAAATCCTAAGAATCGAATACCTCTAGGCCCACTAATCATTCTAAGTCCGTGCTTGGTAGACCGCCTTCTTTAGATTCTAAGGCAACCATTGCTATCACAAGAGCTCCCGCTCACCTCCAAGAATGTAGTACCACCTAGTGCTTTCACTAAGACTAAAGCAAAGAGTAGTTATAGATGGCAAAAATGGATATACAACACACTAGGATTTCAATGGATGCCTAAAATTATCAATGTGTGTATGTCTAACATACCGCTTCGGGTTCCACATCTACTTCTATTCCATCCATGTCGTATGTGTGTAATGCAGTGATACTGATCATTCTCCGGATTGTTGATAGCGGATGTTCCCCGACACATGACAGAAACCTTAAACTGCTATCAAACTTTATTGCAAAGTTCATTGGCACCGCCGATTCGGAACGATCACTTCAGACTATCATGGGCTACGGAGATTATGTCAATGGGAACATCGAAATCGTGAGGTTTACTATGTGGAAGGCCTCGGTCACAACTGCTTTCAGAGGTCAATTTTTGATGGAGATTTGGAGGTTGCTTTCGTGGAGAAAACTTGTTTCATTCGTGATCTACAAGGAAATGACCTTATGTCCGCTCGTAATTCTAGTCTCTACACTATCTCTATGCAAGACATGGTTGCTTCCTCTCCCATCCGCTACTTTCTAAGGCAACATCAACAAAATCTCGCTATGGCACCATCGCTCTCACATCTAAACTTTCAAACCATCACCAACCTTGCTCGACACAAACTAGTTGAAGGACTCCCACGATTCCGGTATTCAAAAGATCACCTTGCTCACCGTGAACAAGGAAAAGCACTCGTGCTCATTTTCCTTCAAAGGTGGAACACGCCTCAAAGATGTGCTACATCTTCTTCACATGGATTTGTGTGGCCCGATCGCGCGTGCAAACGATCAATGGCAAACGCTACTCTTAGTAATTGTTGATGACTACTCACGATGGACTTGGGTCTACTTCCTTCGTAGCAAAGACCAAGCTCCACAATGATCATCACCTTTCTCACAAAACTACGTGTTCAGCCCGCAACACCGTCGGGATAATCCGAACAGACAAAGGAACCGAATTTGTTAACAAAACCCTTCGTGAATTTTATGAGAAAGTGGAATTCAAAGATCAAACATCTATTGCACGTACACCGAACAAAACGGAGTTGTTGAAAGACTAAACCGAACGTTAGTGGAAGCCGCAAGAACAATGTTAATCAATGCTAAACTTCCAGATTACTTATGGGCGTGTCGATCTCGCATGCTATACTCAAAACCGTTCTATGATCACAAACGCCACAACAAAACACCTTCGAGCTTGTCCACAACTATAAACCGAACCGCAAACACTTTCATGTATTTGGATCCCTTTGCTATCCGAATAATGATCGTGATGATTTTGGAAAGCTCAAAGCCAAAGTCGATATTGGAGTCTTTATTGGATACCGTGACAATTTAAAGGTTTCCGAATGGAATCGTCGAACTAAGGAGGTAATGGAAACGATTCATGCTCATTTCGATGAACTCACGGAAATGGCTTCGAGTATAACGACTTAGAACCCGTCACAACCGCTTAAACTTCCTCAACCCCCATCATCACCGAACAAAGCCCCCATCTAACTCGTCAACAAATGGAAAGGTTATTTGCTCCTGCATTCGTGACGATATTGATGAACGTGCTCCGTGTGTATTATTTGTTTCAGCCGCACAACCCGATAATATTCCTATACCGATACACCGCTACAACCATCGTTGAAGATGCACCTACACCGCTTGACTCAACACAACAGCTTGAACACACCGCTTCCACCAATGATGAACCGGTGATGATATTCTCAATGAAGTACCCCACCGCAGATTTTGATCCAAATCGTTCTTCAACCCGCTTGCTAATGAGACCGCCGCACGTGATGTCTCGGAATCTTCAACAAACCATTTGAATCCACGTATCGCACAATGTATACCAACATCAACCTCTACACATAGATGGACGAAAGACCATCCTCGGCTAACATTATTGGCAACCCGAATCAACCAATCGTTACGAGACAACGTCTTCACACGATGGTGAGCATTGCATTTATGCACTCACCGCCCGCCAACTGAGCCTAAAAACATTAAAGATGCAATGACAAAGACAACCGGATTGAATCCATGCGGGAAGAACTCAACCAATTCAAACGTCTTGAAGTATGGGAATCGTTGAAAGACCAACAGGGTCTACGTCATTGGTCTAAAATGGATTTGGAAAACAAATTGGATGTCAAGGGAACGCCATCCAAACAAGTCACGCCTAGTTGCTAAGGGTTATCGTCCGAAGAAGGAATAGACTTTGAAGAATCTTTTGCTCCGGTTGCTCGCCTTGAGGTCGCTCGGATATTTCTCGTCGCGACTCATATGAATATGACGGTTCATCGATGGATGTCAAACAGCGCTTCTCAATGGACAACTAAAAGAAACGGTCTATGTCACCAACCGGATGGATTCGTTGATCCCGAGTTCGAACCATGTCTACAAACCGAACAAAGCTCTTTATGGTCTCAAACAAGCCCCGGGCATGGTACGATAAGCTATCATCTTTCCTCATTGCCAATAATTTCACCAAAGGCTCGGTTGACCCAACTCTTTTTATACAATATCACGGGGCACATCTTAATTTTTCAAATCTACGTGGATGACATCATTTTGGGTCTACACATAAAAAGTTTTCAATCGCTTTTGCAAAACTAATGAAGAAAAATTTTGAAATGTCCATGATGGGTGAACTTACGTTCTTTCTAGGACCGCAAGTTCATCAATCACCCGTGGTATTTTCTTGAGTCAATCCAAATATGCCCTTGAATTGTTAAACAAATTTGGAATGAAAACTCGTGATACTTATGCCACACCAATGACTCATACCAAGAAGCTAGATGTTGATTTACATGGGAAATTAGTTGACCCCACCAAATACCAAGTATTATTGGGTCCTCATGTATCTAACAAACAGCGAGACTGATATTGTCTTTGCCGCTTATCTATGCTCCCGCTATCGTCGCGACCAATCGAAACCCACCTCGAGGCTAAAAGAATCTCCGATACATCAAGGGAACCATTAACTTGGGATCCGTATCCGAAGGATTCGGTTTTGAACTAATCGCTTTTTCATACGCCGATCACGCAGGATGCTTAGACTCAAGAAAAGTACCTCGTGAGCTCTACAATTTCTCGGTGATAAAATGGTGTCTTGGCAATCAAAAAGCGAGGATTGTACATCATTTGTCATCAACCGAAGCGTAATATGTAGCTATGTCCGCATGTTGTGCTCAAGTCATCCGGATGAGAACACAACTCAAAGACTATGGTTACGTATTCGACAGAATCTCGATGTATTGCGACAATCGGAGTGCCATTGCGATCTCGCAACTCGATCAAAGACTCGAAATCAAAGCACATCGATCTTCGCTATCATTTCATCAAGGACCACGTGGAATAGTGGTACCGTTGAATTATACTTTGTGGGTACCGAATACCAATGCGATCCGCTCACCAAAGCCTTGCCTCCCGCTAGGTTTAATGAGTTGGTCCACCGGATTGGTATGAGGTGTTTGACTCAAGAGGAATTGGATGACCTCTTAAAACATCTTAAAACCTCATCAAACACCACAACATCTTTTGTAAATAATTTTTCAAAACAAAATACAAAATATAAAATCCGATAAAACAACAAAAATATTCTCCTAATCTATCTTTCTTTCAACATGGCAAGTACATGTCTTCCGTCAACACTTTAATCTTTCAAAATTCAAGATTTTTCCGATCAAGTGTTGAGGGGAGAAAATAACTTTAACCGATTCTAAACATCATGTACTTGCATGTTCTCATATCTCGTTGATTCTTTTACAAATGGTGGTACATTTTCGGTTCAAAGACACTCCTGACTTAAATTAATAACCTTTCATTATTTTTCGCAAGTCGAGGGGAGTGTCGTCATGTTTCTTTCCTAAAAAATCTTTGTTTGATAACCAAAATGGAAGTTAAATGGCTTTGTTTGAAAAAGGAAAAGGAGGAGGGACCAAAACTGCCAAATGCACAAAGTCATTTTTAATAAAATACCTCCACCTAACTTTAACCTTTCACATTTATTACTTTTACCTATATGTCATCCACGATCCAAAATCGTTTAACAAATCCGTGCTTTCGATCATCAATTTGTAAGTGTTTATACGTTATTTGCAACAATCTAAACATGGGTTTTGAATCGTTTTTCAAACTAACGGTTAGATTTGCGTCTAGAAGGGTTTTTTTGTGTTCTACGCGTAAAGTATGAACACATGATCAAAGTTGTGTGTTTATGAGTAAAAGGATAGTGCCAAAATGTTATTATTACATCAATGAATACATTTTCATCGTTTAAACACACCCAGAAACACGAATTGATTGACTTTTAAAATTAGGGTTTATGCGTTAAATTGGGTGTTAAATTGATAAACCCAGAAATCACCCAGATAACTATGGAATCATTAATTGAAAATTAGGGTTCTAGTTCATACGAATTGGGTATTTATGATTCATGGCTTATTTGATGTTAAAACTTGGATAAACACACTCTACACGCTTCTTAGTCCTCCCGAAACACTTTAGTGCAAATCCTATGGCTAAAATCTTTATGCGTAAACTTTGAACTATTAGGGTTTAGACTACGTAAGATTTTCTACGATAATCATTAAATTGTCCAATTGTTAGGAATTAGAAAATTCCTTAGTGAAGAGTCGGTCACCCCAAATGTTATCTAGCTTAAGTTAGCTCGTAGACTTGTCGTTAGTTACGTTATTTATCGTTTATTAGTTAGTTATTAGTTTAGTTTAGCGAGTGCAACACCGTGGAGGAAGGACGGTCTTTACCCACTGTATCCCCGATCCACAGCCGATAGGAGGTCGTGTATTTGTAGATAAATACCCCTTCCATCCATGGAAGGGTGGTGCTTCTTCTCATTTTAATCTAATCTTACATTTTGTGAAGTAACTCTCTACCAAGAAACCACCCAACTCTCTAACTTTCTCTCTCTAATGGCAAACATGTATTTTGATCTCCCAAGACCACCCGAATCATCAACACAATAAAAATATCGATCCTTTACAATTGGTATCAAGAGCCAAGGTTTTTTGTGTTATGTTGATTTGTGTGGTTTCGTACCATGGTTGTTGTGGTTTTGATACTTGTTTACTGTTTTGTGCATTTATGTGGTCGGAATATCTTTTATGGGTAAACTGTTGTTATCATGTTTTTGTATCCTCTTTTGGTCATCAAAGGTATTGTTCATTCAGTTTTAATATCTGTCTTGTCTATTTACTTGGTCCAAAAAGATATATCAATATGTAAACTGTTTTGTTCCATTTGGTGACTTTTGATAGTCTAATGGTCATTCTTGATGTGGTGATACAATGGTCAAACTGGGTCAAACAGTCATATGCAGTTTTTTGTCACGTTTTCTGGGTTTGTTTTTGAATATGGTCGGAATCTTGGTCGGATAAGACGCCGGAAAACCCATAAATCTTGCTAGCGACTTGTGGTCATTCTTCCTAGCGACTTGTCCTAACATCTGTCCAGATGCAATGTATTCTATGTAGCGACTTGTCACTATATTGATAGCGACTTATGTCATGAAAAGTTGGCGACTTGGTTATCTCGTTGACTTTCTTGAAAGTCAATAGCGAGTTATTCATTAAAAGAGTAGCGACTTGGTACTAATCCTAGCGACTTGTCTTAACAAGTCGTAGCGAGTTGGCTAGCGACTTGGCTAGCGACTTGGTTAGCTACTTGACTCTTAAATTATGTAGCGACTTGTTTAATTATCTTAAGTAGCGACTTGGTTTATGACAAAGTTTTGACAGAAAGGAAGAAGAAGATTCGACCACATGACACAATCACAAAATATATACCATAAACAACTCGACTTCTGAAATAAACCATCATCAGTCAACATATACCAAATGTCAGTCATTCAAAACCATGACTCAATCTAATTGAAACTCATGCAAGATCTCAGATTTGTTTCTCAATGTCTTTCAAGGTTTCACTAAGCCACAAGGGCCTACTACATGAGGAGAACAATAATCATCAAAGATCGACCCAAACTAACATGTAAATGATCTCAGCTTTGTTCCTTTTGTGAGTGGTTGTTGAAACACATAGATATCATTTGATCTATTCACAAAGGAACGTGTACCTCATAGATCATTATTTTAAAGCAACTCACTTAAATATGCGAATCATGGAATGAACCTAGCAATCATGCCACTTCATTTTTCTTGGATTCGGTTTCAATATATAAAAGTGGGATCTCTGTTTTCACCGTGTGCATTCATGTCTACTTCAAGACTAGTCAAAGAACGACCCACGATATTCATCTTCATTGATCCAATACTTATTGTTTGTCACGGTTATTTAAATGGATCTCATTGTACCTTCACCTTATGAAACATTGAATAGTCATCTTTATGAAGGTTACAACATCATTGATCTATACTTGTGATAATTTATGATCTTAAAGAAAAGGTTATAACAATTATGTTACCCCTTTTTACTTTGAATCATGGATTTTTTTGTCAAAGATAATGAATTTGAGTGAACCTACCTGAAATCATATTCTTTATATTGATGCCGTCCCTTGTCCGAGACCTTCTTACCATCCCTGTGGTATTAACGAAGTACTCATAGCCATCCCTGTGGCGAGATCATTTTGATTGACAAAGCTACTAAGTTTGGGTTGTATTGGATTGTGGCTCTCATGATTGAGATTCGTATTGAAGAAGATTGAAGTGTTGTTAGTTTTGTGACTGAGTGAAGGAAAAAGGGAGGCGGACTAATATGAGAGATTTATTTGGGGTTGTTTCTGAAACGATTTGTTTGGGAAGAAATAATGTAACGTCTAAGAGGGGGGCGGAGTACATCTTATATGTGTGTAGGGTTTGTCTCATTTAGGGTTATGAAGTAGGATAAGTATATTTAGGTTATACCGTGTAGTGATGTTTGAGTGGACTGGATCCGGACTTTATTATTGGACTTGGATTAGGTGTGTTTTTGGTTTCGTGGGCCAGCAACTTATTACATGGGCCGCATACTTTCCGAATTTTGGGCTGCTTGTTTACAAGTAATTAATAGGAAAGTAACGATTTTGTGCAAATTCACTTTCTCAACCGGTTAATTGAGGTGTACTGGACTCACTTAAATTAGGGTGTGAATTAAATTTGTTGGTAACGATTGGGCCAATAAAAGGGGTGATACCAGAATGTGTATTTCTTTGGATACATATTTTTTTGATAACAATTGTTATTAAGAGATATAATGAGTAACATGTGTGTCGGATTTGAATGATAGTAGTTGGGTTGCATGTTAATGAAGTCAGGATAAAGAATTGGGCCGTGTATAATGTTTGGATTGATGGACTGTTGTGTTTCTCAAAGATTTGGATTATGTGTTTTGATGATGTGATCTGGTATGATGATGAGAGTTGTCAGGGTATGCAATTTGATACTTTGGTATATATATTTTCACATGGCTTGAATTGTTTATTGAACTAAGTTGACTACAGGGTTGTTTGGATGGTATTTTTATTTGGATTTGAAGTGAGGTTTTCTGCATTTTACTTATTTCGCCTTCTTTCTTTCTACCTTTCCGCGAAGACGAATTGTTTGGGCATTTATTGGATGTGATAAAGACTTGGCTATTTAATTACGGTTGTGATTCTTTCTCACTCAATCCACAACGTAACTATCACTTCGGTGTCTCACTCAGTTGAGAATGTCAAGAGTTTTTGTACTTTGGGTACACCGTTTCTTTTTCACAAGGATTCGTACAAGTTTAAGTAACAAATCTGGGGAATTTTACTTCATGATCAAGTTTGGCATATCGGGTTTAATTATCCTTGTGGTCACTAAAATAGCCGACAGATTGCGTGAATGATGTGTTTTCCAAAGTGTTGATTGGATGGTTGTTGATGTTGTTGATGTTGGATAATGGACCGTTAATGAACCGCTGCATGTTCCCCTAAAACCGATATTCACCGAAACCCAAATTGTCATAACATGTTCAAGCTGACATTGTTTACGGTTTTGTCTTGATTTTATAAAATCCCGTGAAAGAACCTATTTCTCGGTTTAAATCATAGACTTGTAAAATCCCGTGACAATGGAAACATCCCGGTATTAGTAAAGTGCATTTTCGGATCTATCTTACGGTTTATTCTTGGTTCAAAATCCGCGAAGAAACTATTTCGGTTTAAACCATAGAGTTGTAAAATCCGTAATGATGGAACCATCTTGGAGAAGAGAAAGTGTAATTCGGATCTTTTGATGCCGGTGCCACGGTTTCTTGAAGAAGGGATAAAGGGTGTACTTCATGAATTGGATGTGTGTTTGGATATTCGTCATGGCGGTTTGGTTACTTCAATGTTTTACGGGTTATGCTCATTAAACCATGGTCGGATGAAACCATTATCAAAATTCATTTAAATGTAAAAGAAGGCTAGATTTGTGCGATTAATTAGAAGATGTGACAACGGCGTTAATTCAATATTATTTATTTGAGGTTGAAGTGAATTATCACGGCGAGTGTACTTAGTATCCGAAGGTATCGGGATGGTTGGATGAAGATTCTTCATGATCCTTGTTCTAGCTTACTATCATAAATGAAGACTTGGAAATCTAGTTATTGTTGGGTGTCTTTTACCTTTTCTTTTACCACTTGGGGGAATTGGGCTCATACCACCACAAAATAACTATCACTTTAAGGAGTTACGTTGTAGTGCTCAGTGTCACATTCAATTGTGGATTTTCAAGAGGTGATGTACGTCTTTTACTTGATGGTTGGTTGGTTGAAGAGTATAGAGTACTTAAGAGATTCAATGGAGCATGAATTCTCGGCACCGCTCTTTGTTACATATGTGCAAGTTTAAGTCACGAGTTCGGGTTAGTTTACTTCAGGGTCAAATTCATCATATTGGGTTTTCTCCATCAACTGTCACAACAAAGAGCCTACAGAATGATAATGGGGATGATTACATGTTTTTGCTAAGAGAGCCGAAAAGAGAGATTATGACGCCCTGCTCACATCGGCTCATGCCTCGCTCTCCAAAGAAAAGAAAAGTGTACGTGTCAATGCGCTTTATCTTCAAGAAGAGAAATCTTCTAATTAATGACCATTCTCATCAACATGCTTCATGCTTTTTCCATACGCTTCACCATAAAGTGAACCGGCTACCATTGATTGTTTTCGATTCCACTTTCTCAACTATAATGACGATGGCGACATCACTCGTCCGATTTTGCGGGGAGAAGTGTGAATAGACTACATTTGGATAATGTTCACTTGTTTAATCAAGAATGGCATCTCCGTATGCAATTCTTGAGGGAGAAGAAGTGTGAATTTTTGCATTGTTGATTGATATTTGAGAATATAAATGGTCATACGGCTCTAAACTCATGTAAGAACCGAGCTTCTTCTTATCGGGTCATCTATACATGGAGTTTCTTCAAGAAGCCGTTGGTTGACATCTTCACCGGATTGATGAGTTTATCGACAAAGTGCTTCCGGTTAATGCTTCACGTACACATCAACATGATGATTCCGAACAATCTATCTTCTTGTTTGATGTGATTGGTAGTTTGGTGTTACCATCTTGTGTGTTCGTTATGGCCCGATTGTCGATTTCCTTGATGAACATCTTTCGTTCTTGTTTGATTGGGAGGATTTTAGTTAAGGGATTTTCAAGATGTGTTAATTGGGATGCTTTTTGGTGGGATGCTTTTTGGTGTGAGTTGAAGATGTTAACTATCTATTCCCAACCGCACAATCTTGAAGAAGGTCGAGTCTGATCATTCTACATTTTTGCTACATGTTAGAAGACTAAAGACGAGTTGCATTTAACGATCTAAAGACTTCTTCTTAATTTGGGCATTTATCAAACAGATTTTCGGTTTAGGGAGAGCACTAATGGGAGAAAGTTATAAGTCGATTCAATTCCCAATTAGACGTGCTCATATTCTTTTGCGTTGACTACTCGAGACGTTGATATTGACTATTGTTGGACATTTGACACAAGGTGATTACTCGAGTTAATCATGTATCACTTATTTGAGATTGAAGTTGACTTTCACAAAGGCGTGTTCTTATTTGATAACTTGCTCGAGCTTAAGAATTTGAGTTGAAGACTTGGTTTATCTAGTTACCAGCAATGAGGTGGATGGTTGAAGACACGTTAACTATCACTATTAGGAGTTACTTTGTTTTACTCGATGTCACACGACATGACGGTGTGGATAATCGCAAGAGGTGTTAATGTCTCATACTTTGCTTGAGTAGTGAGTACTTAGAGATTTGCTTGAAGCATAAATTCTCGACAATCGTTCTTCCATCATTAGATGCAAGCTTAAGATACAAATGTGGGAAGTTGACTTGGGTTTCAAGTATGGTATATAGGGTTTTCTTCTTCAATGGTCACTTCAAATTGTCTACATAAGGGTTGATAAAAATTGTCGAGTGAGTCTTCAAAGATGTTGATTCTCACAAAGACTTCAAGCGATCTTCTCAACAAATTTCAAGTATTTGGGCATTCAAAGAGTTGTCGATTCAAGTATCAAAACTAGAAAGGAGGAAGGAGACAAGCATCTAAACGAGTAAACTTGATGTACTTAATACTTCTAAGAAATTGAAGATATCCCGGAAGACAAATGTTATTACACAGAGAAACTCAAGGTTTGACTCATGGCGAGTAAACTTGATGAACTTAACTCTTCTAAGTGATTGAAGATATTCGGAAAACAAATGTCATGACCGCAGAGAAACTCAAGGTTTTACTCATCAAGGCGTTTAGTGTTCTTATTCCAACTATGTGGGGAAGAGATGTTAGAAAGTTTCAAGATAAAAGAGGTACATAAGTGTGTGATGATAGAGATTGTGTACATTGGGGATGCTCACTGTCTCACTTGAGGGCTTAATATGTGATTCGTAGATATAATCACTTATTCGGAGTGGACATCCTTATAGATTGTCATCCGCAGAGATAATCGATGATTCGCCTGCTTCCTCAATGTTATCGGTTGTTCTCTCTTTGGGCATTCGGGTACTTCGGTTCTTGAGCTTCATGCACTTTCTTCAGAGGAGAGAAAAGTATACATCGGGGTTATTCTTTAGCTATTGGACTTAATCTGCTACTTTGATGGTATAAGTTTCTTTGTCTTCGGTTTGTGTGTTGGGTTCGTGAGCTCTAGTCTAAGAGATCGATCGCATCAATTCAACTACGTTGGGAAGTGGTCTCTTGACACCTTTTTGGAATGGATTGCTTGAGACTTCATGGTTATGAAATTTGAGAGGATTATTTTATGTGTGAGATGATACGCTTCGTTCTTCTATTGATGATATAACCTCGAACGGAGAATCTCGATCATCGGTCTTAAATGGAGCGTGGATTTATGATTATGGTGTGCATCTCTGCACTGCTAAGGCAAGCTTGAAATATAGCTTGAATCGCTCAACATAAGGATTTTCGGTTTGGGGAAGTCGCCAAAGTCTCACTTTCAGTGGCTCAATTTCTCTTCGATTCAAGAGTCTTGGAAGCTTTGGTGGTGAAAGCTTTAGGATGATGACTTCTCGGTACTCGTATCATCATCTTCACAACGGGTGTTCGATATCCTTATCTCGGCACTCGTATCATCATCTTCTTTAACTATATCATCTATTCTATCCTTGTAAATATTTATTTGAAAAACAAAATACAAAATATAAAACCAACAAAAAGAAATAGAAAATATAAAACAAACAAAAGAAAATAGAAAATTATAAATCCTTCAAAACCCATAAAAATCGAGAAAATTTCAAAAAATACCAAAATATGTTTTCATGACATGTCTTCGGTATCGATAACATCTACGGTCTTAGAAATGTCATTCAATAATGGCACGGGACCATAGATGAAGTTCGAGGAGGTGTAAATATTCTTTTCTAAACATGTCAAAAATTATGGCTTACGATTATTTCGCATCAGAACCGGGTTTCAAATGATGGCTTGCAGTTATTTTCGATCAACCGTGCTTTAACCATGGTTTGCTATTATTTGAGTATAGCAACCCGCTCTTCAAAAGAAAGGAAAGTCTTTGCGCTAAACCAATTTTCAAATATTTCATGCACTTTTCCTAAAACAAATGAGGAAAGTATGTCAAGGATCATTGTTCCTACTCAAATATTTTTCCGTCTATAAATTCTTGAGAAAAATATTTGTTTCTTTCTAAAATGGTGGTAAATGAGTTGCTTGTAAATCTATCGATTCGTAATTTTGTGAAAATTGAAAACTCAATCAATGACTTGACGCTTTTAATCTTTCGGAAAATAAGTCATTGATTGAGGGGAGAATGTTTTCAAATTTATATCATCTAACGGACTTTCTTAATTATCCCACGTGCTTATCCGAAAAATATAATTGCCTATGTTGAAGGACTAGGTTTATAGGATATGATTGTTAGGTTTAGATGATTAGAGTTTGAGAAACACATTATTCTCATACCTTACATGATCCGATTGATATGTTGGATTGACTTTTATTAGTCGATTCTTTGTTTGGGTGTTGTCGACCACCATATATTTGTATGTGTGTTCACTAACGATGCGGTATATTGGTTATAAGAATGTTCCCGATCCGGATCCCACAATTGAAGATGATTGGATGCCGAAGGAAAGGGTAACTATATCTTGGGTTGACAAATGAAGAAACGGAGCTTAAGCGGACTTCAATGGAGAGTTGGCATGAAATGCAACGAAGAGGTCTTCTTGCATCACAGATGGTTTTCTTGACAAGTGAAGAAACGGAGCTTAATTGGACCTCAGTTGGCATTCAAAATGCAACGTAAGAAGAAGTCTCACTGCATTTGCAGAAGGTTTTTCTTCCAACCCTACAACAACAACAACGGAAGCTTCTCCACCACTAACGTATCTTTGTGCAGGACACCATTTTTAAACAATTTTGAATATTGAATAAATTGTTTTGAAAATGGAATATATTGTTTTGAAAATATATTGGACTAAATTTTGAAAATCACAGGACTTCATGTTATCAAAACCTAAGTCACTCAATTATTGACATCATGGATTGAGGGAGAGTGATTTAAAATAAAATATTTTCAAACGATGTTTCTTCACAAAAGTTCCGTCTTGTACGATAATAAGTGGTGATCTAAAGATTTAATGTTATGTCATGGTATGATTTTTCTTTAGAATCAAGGTCTTTCAAAATGAAATTTTTACATTCTTGTTTGATTGTGAAATTGTTTTGTTTTACTTAAAAGATCTCTTAAAAACTATCATACCGACACTAACAATCTTTAATGTCTTAAATGGTCCTTATCATCATCTTTCAAAATTGAATCTTGCCACGTCTTTCCCCAAATTTTCTAAATGATTTAAATCGGTTGGGATCACAAATCTCAAATGGTTTGATATTTCGATCGGGGTAGAGATCGTGATTTTAAATCTCAAATCTGTTTTAATGGAATTGGTTTTAGTCCTTGAGGCACTCCGCCTCCATGTGCCAAACGATTTCAAATACACAATGCACATGTTGAGGAGGAGGATTTATCCAAAACCGGATGAGTATTTAAACAAGGCCACATTTTCTCCCATGTTTTCTAAACCTAATTAAATCACTTGGGATCCAAAATCTCAAAGGGTTTGATATTTTGATCGGGGAGAATTTGTGATTTAATAATGAAATTTGATAAAGGTGATCGCTTTGATTTAATTGTGCCTGTTGCTCGCTCATATGTGCTAAACGCTTTCGAATCTTGAAGCACATATTGAGGGAGCAAATAAACTATCGAGTACAAAGCTTTTAAAGTGATTTATAAAGTACCTTGATTGAGTTTTTAAATGGTTTCTTAATGGTTTGTGTGATCGTGGATGTGCTTCAAAAGTACTCTTGCCTCTATGTGATAAAATGTTTTAAAATATCCTATGCACATATTGAGGGGGAGAATTTTACCATGAAAATCAAATGGCTTTTTCGTATGAAAATTGTGATCAAAGAAAATATTTCAAAGTCCTCTTGCCTCCTTGTGCTAAACAAATCATACGCACATGTTGAGGGGGAGGTTTTCTAAATGATCAAAACTA